>JAPDSC010022013.1:173567-184846 GCA_026290005.1 Latrodectus geometricus | reverse complement strand
TTAACAATACAATTTTAAGTAATACAATACAATTTTAAGTAATTAACAATACAATTTTAAGTAAAGTTATACAATTTTGATAAATAATTATTCTAATTACTTATTTTAATTTAAAAAATCTTTAATTAGCAAAATATTAAATCTTTTAATTAGTAAAATTTACATTTTTTCGTATAATTACTATTTTTAAAACTTACTAAATTTTATTTTGACTTATAATCATTTTGTAAATTACCTATTTACATTCTAATAACAATTTCTAGATTTCGTATGCATTATTAGTTCTAAATAATTAGTGGAATACACTTGCAGCAGTAAATACACTTAATCAAAAACTTACTCATTTTCCATAAGATTTGACCCATCGATAATATGAGTGTTATCTGGAGCATAGTCCCATTCCACTTCTATAGCCCCAATGAAGTATTCTCGAACTTTTCTAGGAGTGAAGAATGATTGTTTCGGAGGATAACCGATGTGTCCTCCACATTCATCAACATGATAGATGGCCCTCATTCCACCAGCAAAGTGGTTGTTTACTCTGCAGTCCAGAGCCCAGGTACCTGAGAAATGAATAAAAGCATTGTTTAATAAATGATGAATAGAAGAAATAATTAGGTAAGTTTAATAACTATTAAGAATACATGTAAATTTCGGGAAAATATGACTAATACAAATTTAGTCAATTTGAATAATTTTTCTGTGAAAGTCTTTATCAATGTCAATGTTTTGAAATATTATAGATCATTATTAAAGTAATTTAATAAATGATGGGTAATTATGTAGCTTACTGTTATACGCTAAGTATTTATCAAATTTAACTAATTACATTATTTTTTAGTAAAGTTTATTACTTACTCATAATTTTAATAGATGTTTCTTTATACAAAAATTTTTAATTTAATTTAAATCATCAGTATTTTATTTAAATCAAAATAGATAAGTTGTGTTTATTTCCTTCATTTATCTAATAAAGTATCAATTATCATATGAGAGATTTGCTTTTCGGTTCAACCTAATTCTATATACATAAAATCTTTAATTACATTATTAATTTGATTATAATCTTAATTTGATTATAAAATGTTATCTAAGCATTTCACATACCTGGATTATCAGCATGCATGACAACAGTGTAATGTGTGCTTGGAGCAACGTTAATGGTGTCTCTGAATTTTCCACTGACTTGGAAAGTATTACCATGGAAGTATGGAGTATGAAGATCTATGGCTTTGCCATAGGTTGCTATGTGCCAACTGACCTTGTCCCCAACGCAAATATTCAATCCTTCAAGATTTCCAAAGACTCTTCCGTTGATGGCTGAAAACAAGATCAATTGAAATTACATTAGGAGTTTACACATTGAAGATAAGTAGAAATGGGTTCAAAGATGACGTTTTATCTTAAAATATTTTGTACTATATTTTTTCATTTACTTTAATACATTTGTAAAAATTTCTTAAGTAAATAACTTAATGCATGATTATTTTATATAAAAGGGTTGTATATCTTAAAGTTTTAGGGTAATTTGCAAACATTAAGCTGTGCACAAAATAATTTATTTTTCCATAAAACAAAAAATGCATAATTTACATCACAAGTACATGTAACAACTATGTATTTTTAAAAGTTTGTGTCTTCAAAATTTAATAAATATCTTATAAAGTTTTTAGCTAATCAATTTTACAAAACTTTTTAAAAATATAAATTAAATTGGCTGTATATTGCTTAATAATACGTCATACTGATTATCCATATGAGAAATTAGAATTAAAATATCATTTTAATTTAAGTTAAGTTAGCGAACTATTATAGTTCCTTATTTAATAATATTTTAGTCTTGTTTATTCTCGAAATAATAAGAAAATATTTATTTTAAAAAACGAAATACTAAAGTTTGCATTATTTGTTCAAATGAGCATTAAATCTTTTTACAGTACATAATAATTTTATTTACAGCTTTGCATGGGAAAACTTTATTTTTTAAAGGTTTTAAATATCAGAAAAAATTATGTGGTATAAAATTATAAGATATGTTTTCATAAAACATCTAAATTAATTTTTCAGTTCCAGAAAAGAACAGAAATATCAGAGGAGAAAATAATTTTACTATTGTTTAATATTAGCAACTTTCTTGTTTTTTTAATGTTGCTAATATGCCATATATATTTATCTTACAAACAATTTGTTTTAATCTGATTATTTTTCTTTTATATTAGAATATTACTTTTGGCCTATGGTAGTTTAAGTTTCTTCACATGGAGATGATTTTTTAAATTTATATGTATATAGAAACATGAAGAATTTTTGCTCATCTGATACTTTCTTAAGATTAAATATTTTTCCTAACTTTAAAAGAATTTTCATAGTTAAAAAAGCAAAAAAAAAGTCTCTTAAAGTTAAACTTTGAATTACTTCATTTCCTTTAACTTTAAATTAAATAAAAAGTTAAAATGAGCTAAAAATGAAATTAATATTGAACATTATACTAAAAACAAAAATTAAAAAAAAAACACAAAAATTAAAAACATCAGTACATAAAGTACTTCATTCAGTTATATAATATACTCACCTCAATGCATTTATTATTTTCATAAAAAAGTATTTTATGAAACACTGAATAAGACTTTAATGAATAATGTGATTATTTTAAATATACAATTACATTTTAAAATATTCAAAAAGATAAGCTTATAAAATATTTAAAAGCAAATGCCTTATTATAATTTTATGAATACTTACAATGCATTTGATTGGATTCTACGAACATAGGATCAGAAGTGTTCACAAGATCAGGGCGGTGAGTGTATGTTAATATATTTTCCACCAAATAATGAGATTGACTTTCATCCATCACAGAAAATAAAAGAGCGAATTCCTTATCTACATATTTCTGTAATATATAAAACATGGATTTTCATGGAAGATAATAATTTTATAGACACATATTTTTAAATAATATTAAATTACATTAAGTAAGAAAAATATTTGAAGTTATATTAATAAATTCAATTTTGAATATGAAAACACAATCGTAAAGAAAAGTCTTGAAATTGTATTTTTTTAAAGTTGATTTTGTGCGAAAATGTTATTTTTTTAAAATAAAAAATACATCGATTCAAATTATACATTACACGAACAAAGAACAAATAATTGCTTTTCACACTATATCATTTATCTTAATACACCCATTGACCTTTTAGAATTCCCCTATATTGTTCTGACCTTTGTATTTTAGGTCGAGGGTACCTGCCATTGTAAAAGATCAAATTATATTTATTTTGTGCATTGAAAAAGCTTTATAATAAAAAATTAGTGGGAATTATGTTCTTTATGGATATATTATAATGTAAATAAGCTTAATGCTTAATTCAAAACCAACACTTTCATATAATAATTCGTTTATAAAAAAATAAATGATATATTGAGTTTGCTCGAAAATAAAACATTTGTTGGAAATCAAAAATACATTTACCTGTTTTCCTTTTCTATTGAGAGTTCCCGGTCTACAAGTCAAAAGATTACCGCTCAAACCATCCCACATATCACGTTCAACGTCAACACTTGAATAGTAACGCCATGTTAAACATTCTGGATCAGTAGGTGTGGGGCCATATTGTTCTGCTATGGTCCATGTGTACGTTTTGGACGTGCCAGGTTCCACAGGTATTGTATCTGAATACAAAGAACATTAGTGAAGTATATGATGAAAGTACAAGAATATGTTAATGTATAAGAGTTTGATATAAACATTATATTGCTTCATGCTTGTACTCAGTATTTTATTTTCAGCAAAATTTTATTTGGTTCTGAAACAAGATATTAAACAAAATTGCCTAGTAAATACATAGTATATTTCAATATCTACTATATATTATAATAATATATAGTTTATAGGGACAATTCTGAGAGCTTTAACGTAACTATATCAATTTTACAAGTATTAATAAAAACTGTTAAAAAATTATAAAGGAATTATTTCAAGCTATCATTGATGCAAATAAGTTTATTTTGATTTTAAAAGCACGGAATTAAGGCACTTTCTCTGAAATGGTTTATAAGTAGATTAATCAATTAATACTCAAAATTTTCTAGAACATGCATTAAAATTACAGAAATTATTAATAATGTCCATGATTTTTTTTATATTTCACTGAAAGTCTGTATTTTTATTCAGATTGGAAAATACTAGGATTTTTTTAAATTTTAAAACTAAATTTGAATGTTAAAATAAATTTATAACATTTTCTCGAAACTTTCCATTCCAAATTTTAGGAATAAGAATAATGTAGATATATTGTATTTGCTAAGCAAATTTCATTAAAATTCTTGCAAACATGAGAAGCAAATTCATTAATATTTCTTAATTACTTGTACTATAATAATACGAATTTAGGTTGGAGGAAATTATGTTAAAGACAAACTATTTTTGAAAAATACTGATGCATGAAGGCATGGCGTACCCTTTTAAAAATGAAACCAATGGGTTAAATATTTTGACTGATGCGCATTCATTTTTTTTTGTGCCCACAAAATTAATTTTTAATATATTAATAAAATTAAATTTTTAAATAAGAATTAATTGAAATTAGAGATTCTCCATTATTCATCTCAATACAGTTAAATTCATTTAAGGAAAACATTTATTCTCGTTATAAACAAGTTACACTTTCGAAACAAAAAATTCTATTTTTCATTGTAAAATGAAAAATGAAGTTTCTCAGATTTACCAGGCTCATAGTATGCTCCATGTGTGTGCATGTTGTAAGGTTTGGTGGCTTTGTTCAAGAAAGTCACTTTGATGACGTCACCAACTTCACCTCTGAGAGTAGGTCCCAACATTGCAAGATGCGCTTCGTCGTGGCCACGGATTTTCTTCAGTGAAAAGGATGCATCTTTATATTCTCGGTAGACAACTTTTCTGTAGATTCCTCCGATTCTCGTGTCATTGCGAACAAAGAATATCTGAGCAGCTCTACAATGGAGAGAAATATAAGGAATAAGTAAAACAAATTTGAAGTAAATTTCTATTCTTCTCTACTGGTATGAATATTTTCTGAGAGCGAATTGGAAATTATAATATTTTTTCCCCAGAAATATAGTATTTTTATAAATTATGAAAAAAATGTAAGTATAGTTATTGTATTTTTTGTTATTATAATTTATCATTTATTATTATAATTTAGAAAAAAATTTAAGTAATATTGTAAAAATTATGACATTTAGTTTACTAAGTAATTAAAATTTAACAATTAATTGAATAATATGTATGATATATCAATTTCTTAATATAAAAGATTTAAATATTCATAGGAAACAAAAAATATATGTAACTGAATAAAAAAGAAAAATTACAACTTGATGCATCATATATAATTTTGTAAAGCACTAAATTTAAAGGTATACCAAATTTCAAACTTAGTTTTAAAATTTTCCAACAGATGGCGCTTTATTCATTTTTGAATAAACAGATACTGTTGTTGATTTATAAATAAGAATTTTATTATGTAGGCGAAAATATGAAATTAATTTTGTATCGGACATTTTAATATTTTAATCAATTCAGCATAATTTATATTAATTCAGTAGATTAGACATTTTTGTTCTACTAGAGGTATTTGAAATAAAAAAAATTAATTCATGCTTATGTGGCTTCACTTTACACACGAAATTAAATACGCAAGTTAGCGTATGGCCCTTTACACCATAAACAATGAATTTTCAGTAGGACAATGAAATAAGAGCTTACTTGTCTTCCACTAAGGGCATTCCATTGAATTTGTTGATGCCGGAAGGTCCATAATCCCATTCAACTTCTTCAGCAGCGATGAAAAATTCCCTTGTTACACCATTTAATGCTGAAACAACTGGTCTGGAGTGTGGGCAACTGCTGATAGTGAATGTAGACTCCATACCAGCTATAAGTTATAATAATAAAAGTTTCATATTAATGTTATTTTTATTTATGTTAGTGTTTTAAAGAAAACTGCAAAAATAAAGTACACGTTACATTGTGGATATTTTAACTGTATCTCACATATACTAAAGTATACATGGGTCTTTTTCAGAAAGAGATGATCGAAGTATTATAATTAAATAAAAACCATTCAAATTATTATAATTGGTTCTCCAGCATAATAGTATGAGACAGTAGTATTTTAATATAATAAAATTCTTAAAATCTAAAACTCAGTGTTCATTTTAATAATACATCTAATTTTTTAGTATAAACCTATCAAAGTTAAAAAGGGAACTTAGTTTAATGATGTTCAGTTTTGAACAATTCTGTATGTTTGCGAAACCATTCTAGGAGTAAAGCAAATAGATAATAAATATTTTAAAATGAAACTTAAATAACTGAATGTTTAAATTTAGAATGTAAAATGTATTAGAACTAAACTTGAAAATTTCTCAGTGTGACTATAATTAAATTATAAAAAGATAAATCAATAAACCTTTTTCTGGCTATATTCTGAAGATTCTTTTGTTCTATCATAATATATAACTGTAACTCTACTTTTAGGAAAAAATTCAATTTTAAATATTTATTTTATTATAGTTTATACAATTTTCTAGTTATTTAAAAAATAGAATAATAATTTCAATGAAAATATCTTAAATTTTAAATATTTTCAAAGAAGTTATTTTAATTTGATATTTATGATGATAACATGATTTTAAATCTCAGCATTTTTGAGTTCATATAATTCAAAAGAACAATAATCAATAGTACATTGATATAATTTTGCAGTTATGTTCATTTATAATATTGCTGCTCATGGATCTTATATTCTTTTCGTATATATATTTTTATATATATTATATATAATATTTATATTTAATATATATTTTTTCTAAGATTTAAAATATGTATTTTGGTTTTGAGGAAAAAGAAACTAAATATACAAATATAAAACACAAAATGTTTGTTCTGATATCTGAACTGGTAAGGTAATACTTTTATAAGATCTATGAACATTCTTGATTTTAAATTATTTATAATACCAATATATTATTAAATATTCTATTATACCTATTCCATGCAAACCAACTTCACATCTGAAAGGATAAGTACCGACCCTGCTTGCAATCATCAAACTAGTTGTAAATTTGGCTGGGAAGACACTGATGATATCAGTTCTGAAATTTTGAAAAGAAATAGGTATTATTGCTGGAAAACGATGCACTTCAAAAATTATTTTAATAAAATATAAATTTATAGTTACAAGTATAGAACTAAAGTTTATATGAAAAGTTTGTATAAATAAAAACTTAAAATTAAAATTGCGTACTAACAAATGATGTCATTTAAGTAAACATTTGCATTATTTTCAATTAAATTTTAATATTTTAAGGTGCTATTAAACGTGTGTAAATTTAATGATGTTGCTAAAATGTCTAGTAAACTAGATGTGAAATTAATTAATACCTTTTTCATTATTATTTAAGCAGTTAAAAGTATTGAGAAGAAGACTATTCTAACTACATTCTAAATAAAATATTAGTTTTTTCACACACCATTCATTTAATCTCATAAAACACTCATGTTTTCTAAGCACGTAGTCCAAAGATACTACAATATTAAAATATTTTAAATATACTCGCACTTGCAGCATTGGCAGTTTTATATATAAAAAAAATACATTATTGGGAATGTAAATGAAAAAATACAGGTATTCATGGAGCGACATAAGAATGATTAATTAGATTATATATATATATATATATATATATATATATATACATGTACGTATGTATGTATGTATATTTATTTATTTATTTTAAGTAATATTTTATTATATATTTTTTTCATTGAAAATTATTTGAATAATTAACTTAAGGGGAAAATGTAATTTTTAGTGATTATAAAAAGCTTTCAATATTAATGCAACTATAGTTTTTGGATAAAATTAAGTATCTGTTAAGTAAATATCAAATTACAAGGAATATTTTTTGCATATTGAAAATGTAATGATAAAGTATATTGTTAACTTGTATTTTATCTGTCTATATTTCCATTTCTGAGTGACATCCCCTGATTCTCTATTCATCACTAACATGGGAGCATTTATTGAAAAACTGTGTTTTTATTCTTATAGTTACAATCTTGTCTACATGGTTAATTAAAATCACTCTTATTATTTATCTTGCTCTTTCTTGCCTAATTATTGTTTAGTGTCATTATTAAGTTGTGATGATGAACTGTCAAAGTTTACAAACCTTTGGCTTATAAATATGCATAATTGTTTGTTAATATAATTTAGATTTTTGTTTACTTTATATATTGTAATATGTGTGATGTACATTTTTTTATTATATAAGAGTTTTATTCTATATAAGTTATGTTTACTTTCTCATTATAAAAATACACTACAAATTATTTATTTCTTATTATTTTAATACCATTTAAGTATTTCACTTACGTCATTCCGTTGACAGTAAAGACTTGTCCTTCGAAACTAATACTGTGGACATCTACTTCGTTACCCATTCCGACAATATGCCATCCAATTTTATCTCCCAGGCACATATCCAGTCCTTGAAGATTTCCGAAACTCAAACCATTGACTGAGAACATCATGTTGGAACGCTGAAATATATATATATATGTAATTAAGTATCGTTTAAATGTTATGTTCCTCAGTGAATAAGTGCTAAGTAATGATTCATGTATTATTAATTCAATTTTTATTATTATATAATTTTGATAGTTTTATTATATAACATTTTAATATGTAACTGGTAAAATAATAAAAAAATATTTTATATCATTTCTCGGTTAGACTATACTTTAGGGTGCCCCTTTGATACTCGCCAAGTTGTGATTACGATTGTTCGCCAAGTTGGGCAAAACTGAATCATGTTCTGATTCGTTTAGATCCAGTCGAGGCTCTGATTGGTTTATCGTTTTTAGAATTTTAAAAATCCAACAGATGTTGTGTTATTTTTTAATGTACAACCATACCTGTTAGCACTGAAAGCGGTACGAAAAGGAATGGCACCAAGTTCACCAAAGGGGACCCTATAGTTTTGCCCATTTCTCTAAAAATTTTAAATGTTACAGATAGATGGTGTGAAATGTTTGAAATGGTATTTCATTGTACCATGTTTAAGTCCACAGTACATCATTTAATTCCATTGATATTGATAGTTACCTATGTGTATATATGTAATTAATATATATAGACATGTAAGAATGTTTCTATTCATATATGCTACTAAATAATTACACCAATCATTCAAACAGAGTAAAAATCTATGAAACATACTTACTCTGAAATTTATATCTCGCCTAAGTTGTTCTCTTTCTTCTTCTGTCAGATGAGGATTAATTCTGTCGATATTTTCGTCAATATACAAGCTGTCATTTTCATCGAAGATCATAAACACCAGTATAAAGTCACGGTCTACGTTCTTAGGTCTATCGTATATGTCAAGAGTACCTAGAAAAAGATATGCCATGTTTGAAATCATCTGTAGGGTATTAAGATGATTGTGGATGATTTAAACATCATCTATAATATTTAAACCATCAATAATTGTATATTTATATTTTAAAAATACTTGATTTAAAAAGTTAAAAATGATGCACATTTAGAAGCTTAAAATGCTTAAAATGAAATTCTTAAGACAGTAATGAATAAATAAAGAACCAGGATCAGCGAAACGAGAAATATGAAATTGAAAGATTTTAAGAAATTACGAATCAGTATTTGGAAAATTAAATCATAAGACAGATTGCTTTTCAATAGAATTGTTATGTAGACTATAGTCCTCTGCGTACTGTAGTACCGAGGACTTTGTATAAAATAAGTAAAATACCTGGTCTGCAGACGATGAGAGGACCGAGAAGTCCAGCATGAAT
The DNA here is from genome assembly GCA_026290005.1 of Latrodectus geometricus. Lineage (NCBI taxonomy): Eukaryota > Metazoa > Arthropoda > Arachnida > Araneae > Theridiidae > Latrodectus > Latrodectus geometricus. The sequence continues at coordinate 174,981 of JAPDSC010022013.1, read as the reverse complement.
GTCAGTATCAGCATTCCTGTGAGAGTGGTACATCCATGTCAGACAGTCAGCATCGGTTGGTGTGGGACCATCTTCAGGGATGAAGAACCAATAGTAAGTGTGGGACATGCCAGGTGGCACTCGATCGTCCACTTTCTGTGATTCATCGGTGTTATCTTCGTATAAAGCACCTAATAGAAATGGTTATTTATAAGCGAGTGTATATACGTCATAGATGTATAGACATAATAAGAAAAATATCAGAATAGTAAATATGACAAGCAAGCATTTTGTGTTAATATGATTAATCTCCGATTACGTAATCATTCAAAATGTATTCAAAATACTCAGTAATCATTCATATTAATAGATTATCCTTAACTATAACACAAAATTACAACATTGTATTTATGAATCTACAGAAAGTTATAAAATCGAATGATTAATGAATTTCTGATTTTGAAACTTATATAATTCATTCGTAAACTCAATTCAATCGGATATTGAAAATTATCAATATTAAATTTCTCCTCAAAATCGCTATTTACGTAATTTTGTACAATTTAAAGTTCTAAAGAAATTCATGAATTTAAAATTATAATTTGCAATGTAATATTTTAAAAAATTTGGAAATAAATTATCATTTCTAGTAAAAATATATATATATATATATTTTAAATATAATATTAACAATTTGAGCATACTTAAACGTGATTAAATTATTATGTATATACACCTCTTTTGTTAAGAAAATTCTTTAATATAATAGTGTCATATCGTCAAAAATATAATTTTAAAGTTATAACAAATGGAAAACAATTGTTCATTTTCTTATCAACAACTCACAGTGAAAAATATTTAATAAACCATTTTCTTAAATGTTGTCTTTAATCAATATATCAATTTTAAGTTAGCATTTATTATAATTTTATTTATGATATTCCATGATGATATTTTCAATATTTTCCGTCATCTTTTAAATGCTTCTATAATGATACTTTTTCTGCTTTGTTCAAATAAAAAAATTAGATTTAATGCCACTTATAAAAATAAATGTTTATTTTGTCGAAATTTTAAGGCTCAAGTAATCATTAGATGTTAAGAATTTAAATTTTTGGATATTTCTATAATTTTGCATTTTTTAAAATAACTATATTTACTTATCTGTTTCATTCATTAGTGAATACTGATGGTTTTATAATCCAGAATTAATGTTATTTACTAGATAAAAATTCTAAAAATGTAAAAATAAAATAATAACATTCTTATTAGAAGTCACTTTTTCTTTAAAAATGTTATTTTTAATTTTAATTACGCACAGTGATTTCATTTTAAAGATTATATTAACTAAATTTAATATAATAAATTTAATTCAACTGGGTATAAATAACTTATTTAATATATTATTCCGAAATATATTGAATAAGTTTGAATA
>JAPDSC010022013.1:151596-173557 GCA_026290005.1 Latrodectus geometricus | reverse complement strand
CTTTGCATAATTATCTCATTTTTTTTACAATTTTATTTTAAAATTTTGTCTCATTAATAAAATATGAAAAAATGCATTGTTAAATTTTCTTTCTGTATAGTTAAATTATTATAAAATATTTTATTATATTAAAATATATTCCTACAGACACATGAAAAATTGCAATATTATAAAGTTTATAATTATTTATAAGTATCCAGAAGAAGATTTAAGTATATATCTTGCCCATATATTTTCTTATAGGAAACACTATACCATAAATACGAAACTAAAATTTTCAGTTGGTTATTTTTCTTTTAAACAACTTCTGTGGCAAGTTTGAAGCAAATTTTTCCATACTGTGCTGATATTGTAATTACCTTGTTGATAATTAATCCTATAGCTTTTAATAAATAAAATCAAGTATTTAAGTCAAAATTTGTATATGTAATGTATTCAAATGAAAATTATTTGTTTAAAGAAAGGAAAAACACAATTAGTTTTTGATTTAACTGTTTATATCAAATATTAATTTGGATTACTAAATAATTTATAATAAAGCAATATATTAATTACTGAAAGCGAAATTTTAAATAAAATATGAATCTGCTAAAAAATGACACACCATAGACATTTAAATGATAGAAAAATTTCTTATTTGTTGTTTCATTAATTAATTGCATTTTATTAACTTTTAAAAAAAAGTATTGCTCAAATTTCTTTGTTACAGAAATTCCTCGCTTTACAAAAATGTAGGTCATTTTTTTTATCGCTTTTTTATGTAACTTAACTTTGGTAAGTGAGTAAGAACAGTTTTTCCAAAAGAATGTTGATATTCTGAAAGAATATTTGTTTAATGAAAATTGAAAAAATAAAAAGGAAAAAAAATTCAGGGAAATTTCTATTTCAACAAAATCTTATTTTCGTAAATGTAATTAGAAAAATATTGCGATAATTAAAGGAATACCTGAAAATCCATTTGAAAATAAATTAATTTCTTAAATATTACAAAATGGAATTTTAGTGACAGAAATGCTACTTTATGAATATTGCAAAACTCAAAGCTAATTTTGGTTTTTTTTAAATTTAGATAGGTAAGCTGTAAAATAAAATAATTACTTACAGTGGTTTGTTGTTACTATTTATTAATGGATAAGTTAAACTTATCTTATTATTAATATATTGAGGTAGCAAAATAATATGCATAGCACATTTTTGTACTTTAAAATATATGCTGTTTCACAGAAAAAATTGGAATAGCTTATATTCTTAATTATTAGTTTTTGTTTATTAAAAATTTTATGCCCCCCCTTTAGTTAATAGCTTTCAGAAAATTATTAAAAGTAAATGTTTCATTCTATGATTTTCTATTCTAAAATTTTATTCTGTAAGAAAACTAGGGTTATAAATGGAAAACAATCGTGATTATAAAGACATTTATGAACAACTTATGGAAACCAGTTAGGAATATAAATATTAAAACAATATGAAAAATTAAATTAAATTAATTTTAAAAAAGGATTAATATAAAAATTCAATAAAATTTTTTTATTCTCTTTTGAATTGTTATTAAAAATAAGAGAATATGGTCTGATTTACACTATGCATTCAAACCCCATTTGATTCTGCAATTAAAAACATGCCAGATAAAATTTACTTTACTCTTTTATTTATTAGATATACATAAAGAGAGAGAAATATAGGACAAAATAATTATAACACTCAATTTATCTATTCTGGATTGGTCGTTTAGAGTCTTATACAGCATAGCTACGAGTCAAAAGAATTTTCAGTATAATGATATCGGAAGGTAAGGAATCAATTGAACATTTGCTGGCATGAAAATAGTATAATAAAATTCTATTTTCAACCAACCGCCATAATTTCATACCTATTTGACGTGCAGAGGCATCATTTTCGTAGATCGCATTTCTGGAGCATTCGTATATAGAACAGTCAACCTTAAGGATGTTTGAAGGTATACTGTGTCAAAAGTTATGAAAGTCACAGTTATCTTAATATTTTCAAAGGTCCTTAATATCCTGTGATGCAAGCTCTAATATTGCCTGTGTGAAAAAATGGGTTGCCAGAAAATGTTATTTATCACCAAATATGGAAAAATTGCGCCAAGGGTGACCGTATGGTAAATCTGATCCGAGATTTTTTAAAGAACAAAGTTTATATACGATTTCCGTTCAAACTCCTCAAATAACAATAAATTATAAGATGGTCTTGCATATACATACCTTCGTGCACCTTGATATAACGAGATCCATGAGGATGCATAGACAAGAGCATTGAAGCATTGTTGAAGAAATGAACAATAGCCATATCGCCAACTTCTCCTCGGATAGTAGGTCCCAAGATTCCTTGCCATGGTTCTCTCGCTTTGAGAACGGTATAGGTCTCATCTGTGAACTCTCGAAATATCGCCTTTTTGTAAACCTTTCCTAGGCGAATGGGATCTCGGCTTAGTTGGAAGTAACGTTTAGAAAATCTGCAAGATATATGTTGATATTAGTAAAGCTATAGATTATCATTGTTTTAATTTATTTTTGTAGCCATTTATAATTAAATAATACAGTTGTAAATCTCAAAAATTATATTAGAAACCAAGTCAATATATTATTAACGTTATCAGCAAAGAATATTGTAATAATTTTAATGAAATGAACCAGTGATTATTCTATGAAATGAAAGTTAATTGGCTTTTAATGCTTGAAATATTGTAAATTAATTATGCTTCCGTTCAGCAAATGTTTTATTTGAAACTAAACATTAAATTCCTGTTTGGAGAATACAATTTTTGTGCATAGTTTTTAAGAAAAATATTTCAGAAAATCTTCATATATAACAAATCATCTGACAACTTTTAAAACCAACACATTTGTGGGAAATTATAAGGTCCTAACGGTTTAATTTTATTTCAGATTTCCTTACATATACTTATTTTTGCTCTTTGAAGACAGACAATATTGTATTTAGTAGATTTATATTGGAGGTAGAATATTGTCCCTCAATAATAAAATAAAAAAAATTATATCATAAATGGATTTTAATGGCATTATATAGTTATGACTTTTTTTGAAAAATACTTCCAGCTTTTGTTTAAAATCATAAAATTATGGTCATATTAAAAATTACTGATTCTTTAAACCAACCTCGTTTGATTTTTACCCTGATAATAATCTCTCCTGTATTTGATTGTATAGGAAAGTGGGTGAGCTAACAGCCGAGTGATTAGAGATCTTGTTGAAATGTTTGTGGTTTGAATCCCACTTAGGTTTTGCATGGTTTTAGTGGTTCGGAATCCACTTTAAACAGTAGGCTCAGATCTAATTAGTCCTCGTGTACAAAAAAATGACAACGAGTGACAAACTAATTTGACTGTACATGAAAGGGATGTTAAAATTATTTGTGTTAAATTATTAAATAATAACTAAAGTCTATGCACATGCACAATATGTTTATATCATGTTATCCATATATTTGTGTTCCTATATGAAGTGTAAAAATTTTGAATGGATAAGAAATATGCAAATTTTTAGTTTAAAAAAGTAAACCGAATGTAAATGTGAAAAATATACGCTAAGAGCTATATGAATTATAAATGCTTCAAGTGTTTTCAGTCTCTCGTAAAAAACAAATATTTCATAATAAGAAGTCACAAATTTAAAAAAAATCTACACCATCAAAAATACTGTCATTTGTTTGAATGATTGCATTCAAAGAAAAGTATCCAAATCTAGGAGATGTATTAAAATAAAAGAAACACCATTGTCTAGTACTTAAGTATAAAAAACGTAACCTTATGATTATATGTTAAATAGAAGTTATTTTAATTCTCAATGAGAGAATACTTTATCTGTAGAAACTCATAATGATGTTTATATATTAGAAGTAAGAGCCCGAAATCTTTGGAGAATTTCTGCATGCAAATTCAACAACATCAATCAAAATAATGAAGTACGGTAGTATCTATTAGATTTTTAAATGACCCTGGTGTCAGCCAGTCTAACGGACGAAAGGATAAAAACATACAATTATTCAGATTGCATTCAATGGACGTAAATATTTTAAACAACCAGAAGTTCAACTAGATCACACTTTGAAATTGCTTTGTCCTCGTCAAAGGTATCACATTTCCAACACGGAATTCGTTACCGTACCATGGCATTTCATACAGACGACAGATATTTCCTCGGCGTAGTAAGTTATGACATCTTTATATGATCACATTAGATTTTTATCATGGGCAAACTGGAAAACCATATGAGTATTTATCTCGAATTCGTCAAGACACACCCAAGTAAAGTAGTTAAGAGATGTTGACGCCGATAGGAAGCACTGTGGGAAATTTATCTCGATTCAAATCACGCCGAGGGCACGTTCAAGGTAAGCGACTTTACCGATTATTTTTACAAGAGGGGACACAAATTTTCATCGTTGTAATGACCATTTGTAAATTAATTCAAATGAGATCAAGGTTAACGCTCCCGGGAAAAGTTTCGAAAAGCCCCGTATGCTAATTATTACTTCAATAAATTTGGAATTAGTAAACAAATAATCTTCATTAAGATGCTGAATCTAACTTCATGAAAATAACAAATCAATAAAAATTTCATTACTATAAAATTTATATAAATTATAGGTAGTTTAATCTGCAAACAATAATTATGCCGGTTGAAGCATTGTTATCAAACCATAAAGAAGAAAAAAATTCCGTTTAAAGTAACCTTCAAACAAGAAAAGTTTTTAGTCTGAAGTTTTTAGTGTTCGCAAATGAGAGAGAAGAAAGTCAAGAGAACTGTTTCTCAAAATTACTATTTAATGAGATTAGGAATACTTAACAGCTATTATTTTTGTCTTTTTTTATTAGTTTTTATGGATTTTATATGTTGCGTTAATTATCTGTGGGAGTCTAATGATGAGAATTCAAAGTGATACTGGTTAATCTACACAGAAGCATGTTTCTTGGGATTGTGTATTTCGTTAAAGATGAAACAGCAAACTATTAATACTATATCTCTAAAAAATATGCTTTTTAGTGAAACTGGAAAAACTTTTCGTTATCAAATAATCAATATAGAACTATGATTATAGAAATTTCTTAAAAAATATGAATTCTATATGCTCTCATAATCATACCAAATAGTAATCTTTATTGATGACATTATCCGATCAATATGCATTTGTTCTTCTATTAATTAATGAAACTTTTATTTATTATAGCCAAAGCACTTTATTTTCCTATAGGAAAAAACAATGTGATACAAACCTTTTTTCCCTTAAAAAAATCTTGAAAAGTTTAAATAAAATATTTTACAACCTAAAATTAATTTATTTCCTTTACAAAGCTGTTACAATGAAAGCAATTAATAAGACGAATTTGCAAGTTCTAAATTGAATATTATGAACTTTATTGAAATTTTAGGATAAACTTTATTTTTTTTAAATAAACTGTTGAATACGATAAACTTTTTTGCTTTTGTTAAAGCTTAATGTGAATTTCTAATATTTAGATTTTTTAAACCAAAATCATAGTTGTACAGTTTTGGTATTTAGATTATTATAGTCTTTTGACAAAATTAAAATTGCTTATAATTCTCTCATACAACGTACATAAAGTAATGATTCATATTTTGTTTTTTACGTATTTATTTGTATCTTTAAAAAATTAAAATAAATTTTTTACGGTGAATAAATACACTCTTACTTGATGCTAATAAGAATTATTCAAATGTCTTATTTATAAATAACGCTGAATACTTGTAATGAAGTACTGTTTATTATTGTTAACATAGAAAATATTTTCACAATTCCAGCTTCTTGACGAAATTCTTACAACACGTTATATACTAATTACTCTCTATCAGTAAATTTGCAGTATTTAAGTTTGTATTCTTTTATATCTTACGCGGCAATTATTGTTAAAAATTCTAAGAAAGAGTTTATGAATTATTGGAATTGTCTAAGGAAGAATCTATTAATTAATTCAGATTAAGAGCAATATATATTTTGAATTTTTAAAATCTGCACCTAATCTATAAATATTTACCATGCTTGTTCTATACTATCATACCATTTATACAATAAGACATGGTTTTTGACTACAGCTCAAAACGTGTTTTGAGAGATTTCTTATTGAATAATAAGAATCAACGGAGTTTTGTTAAGATATAACAGGAAGGTGTTCAAAATCGGTGTCTTTCATTATTTAAATGTTGGCATAAAAATATAAATAAACAATTATACAATTCTAATGCTTGTCCAATGATTTTAGATTGTTGTATTTAATTGATTAAACCACAAAGTAATTTAAAGCTGAAATTTATAATTGATAAAACAAAACCATTTTAAAATTAATTATTTTTATTTTGAATCTTTATTTAAAAAAGCTATATTGTATGAATGTTTCTCAATTTCAAAATTTACTCAAATCAGAAATTTTAATCATGGAAATTACTTAAAAAAAGATTTAACAAATTAAAAAATATTTTAAATATGTATAAAATATGCTTTTAAACTTGCTGATTTATTTATTAATTTTTATTAGAGTCAAATATGAAGGAAAACAATTTTAATTTGGAATATTTGTTTATTTGTTAAAGGATTATATATTTCCTATTTGTTGTTGTAAATTGTTATGTTGTAACTAATTATTTAATAAGAGCCACAAAAGCGTTTGTTACCCAAAAGGAGTGAGCTTTGTAACTGAACTAACCCAAGATTTATCATGTCCATTAATGGTGGTGGGGTAAATAAAATAGGTCGTATTCGTAATGTTCTCTGAAATAATTCTAGAATTAGTAGGCCAAGCCTGCGGATTCTTGGTCCCTGCTTCAAAATATTGAAACCGCATACTTCAGCCTCATAAAAGAGTCGTCAAATTTATAAAATAGACCTCTAAAAATGTAGCTGAAGGTCTGTTGGACTCAAGGCTGTGTAATATGAAACACTGCTAAAACTAGATTTGCCAAGCTCCTAAAATAACCTAACTAGTTAGAATAATTTTATAGTTTAATCTTGAAAAATATTTTAGCAATGTATGGTTACAATAATAGAAAAAATGAATTTGTTTCAAGAAAAATTCTTATTTATTCATGTAATAAAACATTATTGAAAGTAGATAAAGTGAATATGCAATTAATCTTTTATTACCCGTTTTCGGCATCTAAATTTTTTATACAATATAATGAAGAAAAACATTTTTAGCAAAGAAGAATTTCAAGCATATCATTTAGTACATTGATTAATTATTCTTGAATAAATTTTTTGATAATTTATTTTTTGCATAGTTATAGTTTAATATAATAGAAAATTTATCTAATAATTAGAACAAGAAAAATTATGAAAAATAATAGTCACGTATTCTTAATCGTGGAGTAACTTTAAATAATGGTCAAATTCGTACACGGTTGAAGCTTATAAAACACTCTATTTTAATACCTGTTTTTTAGAATCAAAAATTTCATAATCAACAGAATTTTTAAGCATTGTGGTAATATTTTTTTAAAAAAATTGTTGGATATTTTTAGAATTTTTTATGAAGACTTATAAAGTTTTTATAATTTTTTTACTTTTGTGCATTAATCATTTAATTTAAGTTGATTATTGTTATATTCTATGAATATTTTTGATTAATTTTTAAATAAAGTATGATTGTTAGAAATGACTGAAAAAATTATGTAATAATTTTCCTTGAGAAAGAAAATTATTTTTGATTATCATTGTCCAATTCAAATAATAAATAACTCTTTAAATAACCAATTTTATTTATCAAATTACTGTCATTTTAATAAATAAACAGCATTCATATAATTAAATTTTGTGAATACAATTCATTAAAATACCAAAGCTTTTTTAAAGTATCTGAAAAATATCAGAATATTGTTAAAATCCTATGAATACATTTTTTTCAATTTTGCGACACAAATTTACATGATTAACTTTCAAAAACGCTTTTCTAAAATTTTTTAAAATTAATACAATACTTAAGTCATTACATTTATACAGTTATTGATTATTCATTTTCCAAGCAGTTGTTTAAGGGAAACGTGTTTTCCAACAGCATTCATGCATTACAAATGGGAAAGAAATTTTTTTCTAAATTTTCAATTCTATTTCCTTTTATTAAATCATTTGTGTTTTCGTTAAACATTAAAAAATTACAATTTTCAAATGATAATTACGTATTGTTAACATGTAATAGAAATATGCAAGAGAAAGTTATTTCTTACAGAATTGGAATTTCCGAATAAAAAGGAATAAGCAATTCAATTATGTTCGGTTTACTAAATAAGTGGGTATTGTCATGGAATGTCGAAGAATAATGACTGCAATGCATTACGGTTTGTGGTCGCAAATAATTTAATCGATATAATAAAGTTAACTTTAGGCAATATTTACATAAGAAATAGGAAGTTTAAAATTCCGTAAAATTTAATAATTAGATAAATTGCTCGTTTCTTTTATTTTATTCTTGAACTGACATGAATTTGAAATCACGAGAACAACATTTATAGGTTTATGAATTTATATATTAATTTATAAGAGTGTTCATCATTTTTTTATATTTTTACAGAACGCATCTTAAATCCATCTTGATCAACTTGCTTTATAAAATGGTTACCACTTTGGTTAAAATCTTTTTTCACTGTAGACTACTACGATGATGATAAGACTATCACGATGATAAGATACATGAAAATTAATAATTTTAGTTCTAGTATTATTTTATTGGCGTGAATATTTATAAAGAAAATGTAATGATAAATTGATTTTATAAAAATGATTTTGATTTAAGAGGAAGCTCATTCAAGAATTAGTAAAATCATTGATGGTCACAAGTACTCATTATATATGATGGAGGCAAAGAAAATAATTAGTGTTCATTAATGAATAAAATGAAATGATTTTTCGTAACCAGTTAGTAAAATCATTGATAGCCACAAGTAACTCATTGTATATGATGGAGGCAAAGAAAATAATTAGTGCTCATTAATGAATAAAATGAAATGATTTTTCGTAACCAGTTAGTAAAATCATTGATAGCCACAAGTAACTCCTTGTATATGATGGAGGCAAAGAAAATAATTAGTGCTCATACTGTGAGTAAACTGGAATGATTTTCCATAACCAATGCAATAAGGTAAAAATCCACAGTTATGAAAATTTTCTTTAAAACTAATTTTTTTTTTTATTTCAACAAAGTACAGTAAATATTCAGAACTTTTTGTTTGAATATTGTGAATCATAAAGTAACAAATAAAATTTATTAACTAAATATAAAATGATTCTGAGATTATTGTATTTTAAAATCACATTCAGTTTAAAATCTAAAAGAGAATTACGTGTTTAAATACGTGTTTAAATATTATATTTAATCACTTTCAGATTATTGATCACATTTAATTTATAATTTAAATTTTTAAAGAAAGATTTTTTAAAGAAAGAAAAAATATATATAAAAGCTGTTTAATTAACTATTTGGTTAATCTTATATACTACAAAGAAATAGTTTTTTCCATTTATTTCTTGAGCATATATGATATAAATTCCGAAAACAGAAATATGAACAAAGAAAAACTTTAAAAGTATAATGTTTCTTTGTATATAATTTATATTTCCATTCTTTGCTTCCAACTAATTTTATGTAAAGCATCATTTCCTTTCAAATCATAGCTACTGAATTAATCAAGTGAATTATAAGAAATTTGATTTAATTTCAATGATATATTTTTGATTGCAATAAAATTAGTGGAGAATTTCATTACAAAAATGAAGTTTATCCTTTTAAACAATGAACTTTGGATTGCTTAAATATTCCGAAATTATGTTTCACTTTTTTCTGCTATAGTTTTAGAATAACTTTATAGTTTAAAATTTTTTCAAAGCCAACTTCTTCATTCCAGATTTATGAATTAATTTTAATAAATTCTTATAAAAATTCTTGATCAACTCTTTTTTATCTTAAAAGTAAATTTAATGATCACCTCATTATTTCGCTATCATGACTGAATTTTACAAAACTTTTGAATATTACCAGGTAACATATAATTATTTTAGTTTGATTTTGTTGACGGCATCTAAAGTCTTTTTTTACACATTTCGAAGAGAAACTATCCACCAATCAGTTAAAAAATATATTTTATTACAATTAAGAATTTAATTTGAATGACAGATTTTTTCTTATTATTTAACAAAAACTACTTGCGTTATACGCTTCTTTTTTAAAATTAAATAAATAAAAGTAAAGATTTTTTTAAGCAAGGTTCTTTTTTTATAAAGTTTATATAACTATGAACCACAGTATAATAATGGCAAATTTAATTTCTGTTGACATATTGCAATAACTATAGCAACAAAATACCAAAGTACGTCATAGGTTTTTCACTCTTTCAATTTCCAAGTCTGTCGTTGGGATTACACGGTTGTTGCCTGCGAGACTTCGCGGGCCATTTCACCAGCGAAGTGCCATATATAGGCTAACGGATCGTGTTCCGGTTCCCGAGCTTCAGGATTGGGTTCTAAAATCGCGTCTTCAAGGGAATTGACAAGGGCAAGGAACGATTTCCTTTTTGATTCTCGCAACTGTGGTGGGGAACCTATAATTTGATACGAGGAAAGATTTCACTACCAGACGTTCTTTATCACTTCCTATTTTCTGTATGAGTGCTATTATCACTTAATTTACACCAAAAAATCGCCCTCTCCCTTAAAACCTGCGATACTTTTTTAATTTTTGGAATAGTTAAAGGAAGCTCAGTTTCAAAAGAAAAATAAGTTCTTTCAAATAAATGAGAATGGGATATCTTTGAAAATAGAACAAGCGCCGAAAATGTTCGAAATAAAGATCGATTTAACTCTCATTTAAACCTAAATGGATCATAAAAGTTATAGTTATATGTTAAATACTTTGGATTAAAAAATAAAGCAGTCTTTTTAAACTTTAATATGTGATAATTATAATATTTTACTCCAATTTTTAGGATCGTTTAAATAAATTGATATGATATACTTTTTCATAAGGAAATAGGTTATTAACAAAATTATAAGTATTACACTTTTGATCAGTAATTTTGAAAGAGTTTTATTATAAAACCAAAAGTGAATGTTTATCTATTTATTTAATAAGCTGAATGAGAGTGATTATCTCAAAAATCTTCTATCATTGTTAAATAATTCTATCCGAAATTTATTCTTTCGGTCATTCATTGTTTATAGTTTTTATTTGAAATGCAACTCTTTTAAATTTCAATATGATATAATTAAAAAAATTTAAGGTAATTTTACAATCAGTTATAATAGTTGTCAAGTTGTTAATAGATTACAATTTAATGTGATTCTTATATTAAAAAATACTACTAATATTTATTAAGTGAAAATTTATGTAGTAATTTTAATTTTGTTGAAAGAAATTAATGTACAAATTTTTACAGAAAATCATATTATCATAAAAAAATGACAGTAAATATTAATTAAAATTGTTAATTTAATCAAAATAATTTAAAATATTAATAAAACTAGATAATAACTGTAAAATAATATTTGTTTTATGAAATAGTGTATTTTAAAAAGATTTTTTTAAAAAAAATTTCTCATATATAACTTCTGGGAAAACGTAAACATGTGAATAAGGATCTGATTATAATTCATATTTTTACGTTGACATTTCTGTAAATAATACATTGCTGTTGATAAATTATACATTCCTGTTGATAATTTATTATAATACATTGTTACTTCAATAATTCCAAAAACCGAAATAATTATTTCTTGATTTGAATATGCAATGTTCTTCGAATTTTTTAAACAGACATTATCAATGGAATGGAAATGTAAAGGTAATTAACATGTTGTTTTAATTTGCCATGATAAAAGAGTGGAATAATACGCATGATGGAAATTAAATCTGTATAGAAATGATTAGTTAAAGAAGCATTGAAAGGCGCCACAAATTCTGTTTCTGTAAACTGGTTATTGGAAGCAAGATGTCATGCTGATATTAATCAGGTGTTCTCTCTGAAAATAAAGGTAACTAATCCAATCAAGGTTTTTCTGCTTAGTTGAAATAATAAGTTACTCACGATGTATTATAATTACTTTCATGGAATAATTAGCAAAAGCAAAAAAAACAAGAAGCTTCCATTGGGTGTCTCAGATGGATTCATTTCTTTTAAATTGCAAAAAGTTTAGTGAAACTGTGTTTTTATTTTTAATATTTAGTAATATGAATTTCTAGGAAATACATAAGTGTTTTGATAAGCCAGGTAAAATCGTATACAAAATAACTTTTAGTTCATTAAATTAATTAAGAAACTTAGTGGAAAAAACTTCCATTGTAATTAGTTATGCCTAATATAAGTATTATATATAATACATGTATTAGAAGTAATAGGTACAAAATCTATAACACTTTATAATAAATGTACTTGTCCACGAAGTACTAATCAAATGCACATTTATTACTTTATTATTATCTATTTAAAATTATATGTGCTTAAAAATATATATTACACAATACACTTATTATACACCAATACTCAAAAGAAAAATGTTTTACAAAAAATAAATTATATATACAGACAAAATAAAATATATATATATAATTTTCATAGAAACCTTTTTTTATGACTTCTACAATAAGCTAGTTAAAAACAGAAAACTCAGTTGTTCAATAATTGAAATATTTACAAACAAGCACACAAAAATCATAAATTATTATATAACAGTGCTAATCGCATAACCTGAATTCAAAATGTGAACTCTTTTGGTTGTTGGGTGTGTTTCCAAGTCTGTATGAGTTTCTCTGTTTACAAATAATCAGAACTTTCAAATCTGCATTATGAATGTAAATAATGAAGACCGTTTCAAAAGTTATGAATCTTTAAATAGTTAAATTTTTTGGGATTTGAGTGTAGATTTTTTCTTAAGAAATAAAATATGTCCTTCGTAATTTACTGTTATATAAGTAATATAATTTATTAATGCTTTGAAATTGACAGTATGCGGAAATAATTTTCCAGTAAAATAAAAAGCAACCATATATATAACGAGGAAGTTATCTAAAAATCATTACAACTTATTATGTTTTAAACTGATTATTATAATTAAAGTAATATGCCAATATAAAAGTTTTTTAATAATATTTTTCAAAATGCCAGTAAAAGCAAAGAGTTCTAAATACAGTTACCAAATAAAAACTCAAACTAATTAAAAGCTATTGATTTGTGTTAGTTAATGTCTTAAAATAATTTATATTTCATAAAAATTTATAATTTTATGAATTCCTTACATTTCATAAAAATAATTTCGTAGAATATAAATTATGAATACTAATGCACATTCATGCTCTTTATGAGTAATATTACTCATAGCTAACCAACTTTACAATTAATATTAAAACCTAACATTTACCATTAACATTATGATTCTAAAAAAGATATAATTATGATCTATTAAAAATGAGAAGAGTTTATGCATATTTCACCTAAGCTTTTAATTTTTCCATATTAGTATTGTTTGCTAAAAAAAAATGGAAACAAATTTATATGTCATTCATGTAACTGTAACCATTATTCATGTTAAAGAAATACTTTACAGACTACACACACACATTGTTTATTAATAGTGGTGTCATTTGACAAATTAACCCTTTTATCTTCCCGCGAAAAATATGTCATCCGTCAACTGTCTAGACAGTACTCATTTCGCTTTTTTTGAGAAAATCCTTGTTATGGTTGACTGAGGTTTTCTTAATCGTTAGTCTGGTGATACGGATTAAAATTCTTTACATTAAACAGTTAAATTTTTTTGAGAATAATATGATACATTAAAAAAGTTTGAAGTTATCGGCTTCTTAACGATCGCACTTCTCGAGAATTGTTTACGCGAGAAACGTCTTCTTATATAAGGGTGTTTATTCGACTAGTTATGTGAGCACGAGAAAAATATAATTCATTGACATTCATTGACTTTTAATTTTTCAGTTTTACGCTTCAAGTGAAATGTTTTGTCTGCACCAACTTCAAAAATATCTTACTTGATGGGTGAAGTGGAAATTTTAAATAGCTTATTTCTTTTCCACACACTAATTGAGACCAACTTTCTTAAAACTGATAATTAGACATTTAAAATTTTATGGTTAATTTCCTAAGCAATTAATGACACATTATATAAGTTAACATTATTAAATTTACTTTAATGTGCATTGCATTTAGGATATACTAGAAATTATTATTAAAAACATTTAGCTGAATAACACTGTTCTTATGGGCTTTAATTATACGAGTACATTTTATAAATTATAATCTTATTCAAGATAATTATTATATACCTGTTTATAAATGTTCATACAAACAATGTTCAGTGATCTAATAATTAAATAATTAATTTTTAAAAAATTAAATATTTAATTCGTTGGCTATTCTAATATTTAAAGAACCGATAAAAAGATGCAGAAAACGTTATGGAAGACCAAAGCATCCTAACAATAAAATCAGAGGTTTTGTTAAATTAACATAAATTATGGTACTCATTATATAAATATTATTATTTTCACATACCTAATATAATTTTTATTTGTAAAAAAATAAAACATATTTCACCTTTCCCCAAAAAATTTTTTGTTATTTC
This sequence comes from Latrodectus geometricus, assembly GCA_026290005.1. NCBI lineage: Eukaryota > Metazoa > Arthropoda > Arachnida > Araneae > Theridiidae > Latrodectus > Latrodectus geometricus. The sequence continues at coordinate 158,941 of JAPDSC010022013.1, read as the reverse complement.
AAATTTTTTTATTTATTGGAAATATTTAAAAGGAACTGTTAAGAAATATAATTTATTTTTTTACTAAAATTAAAGAGGAATTATTTAATTCAAAACAAATTTTTGAAATATGTTATTATTCATCAGGCATTATAAAATTTTCAGACTCAAACTGCATTTAAGTTTGAAATAAAAAAACAAAACAAGTATAATTTCATTATAGCTGAACTAAAAATTGATAAACTTTTGATGTTCTATGGAGATAAGGAAAATAAGATTTTAATTTAAAAGAAAATGACTCATACAAAAAATAATTATCTTTATTTAAAAAGTAAAAGCAGATTTTACTTGATAAACTTCAATGGTAAATTCAGCAAGGTAACAAACATTTAACCCTATTAGATTACATTGTACAAACGCTCAAGTTTTTAGGCAGCACCGTTTTTTTTCAACAGTGGATTTCCTTTCTTTTAAGCCACAATAAGGACTTGTAAGTTTTACTAAAAAAGCGTAAATTTTTGCTTTGAAAAAAATTGTTAAGCTACAAAACACTTTAGATTGTTCTTTCAATACTCGTTTAATGACTGAAAAAATCGCCAAAGAAAAGATTTAAATGCTCCTTTCAAATGTTTCAACGCCTGTAATAGTTTCCTTATTTCCGGTTTTTAAATTATTGTTCGAAGGTCATGACATCCCACAAGATATTGGCACTGTGACCTTAAATAGAACGCACCAGTATTGTTCTCATTCCATCAGCAGACGCCCTACAAGTCTTATTCCAAACTCAAAGGAAAGATTATCTTTTGTAGATTACACGCTGAGAGTAAGGTTTGATTGAGAAAAATAAGTGACCTTTTCCTCACTGAGATTTATGATGTTTCATATGTGAGAACAAAATTTCTTTGTTTATCTGTAAAGTAGTAACAGTAAAGTGTATTGCAATTGGCCAGACGTTTTCATAATTAAAAAAGAAACCAAGGAATGGGTTTATTAATCTCTATTTCAAAACGATAAAAGAACGTCAGGGAAAATCCTGCTTTAGAAATAAACGATCTAAAATATAATTATATGTATTGCATTTTCATTCAAAGTTAAAGTTTTATCTCAAAAGTCAAGCTCTTTGATTCATATAATTTATGAAATTTTTAAAAATATAAATTATTCTTCAAGAATAGATAAAAGATGGTAAAAACAAACGATATTTATTAATTTATTCTTATTTTTAACCAAACAAATTATTCGCTACTCTCTCCATATAATAATTATTTGTTTGGCAAAAGTTTTATTTTTTTGATAGAGAAAGAGGAAAAGTATAAGTTGTGTAAGAATGAGATATCGTTAAATAAATCGCTAAAAATTCTTTTTTCCCAGATTTGATAGAAATAAATAAAGATTTCGTCACTGAAAAGTTTCGCTGACTTAAGGAGCTTACGAAGAATTTATAGTTCTAACGTACAAAAGATTTATTTAATATTTTATTTGAAAGTGATCAATCAGTCTTTAAGGATTCTGATACGGTTCATTATTTTTTCAGTACGTTAATCAGGATATTTTGTTTAGAATCAGTAATTCACGAAAGAACTAGTTTTTATTTAAGTGTAAGTTTTTTAAGTTAAAGTGATTAATCCCTAAGTTTTTTATTAAACATTTGACACTTTCAATGACAGTATTTATTGTTTTTATAATAACTTTCATTTATTTGTAAATGGATTATCTTCCATTTCAAGATATATATATATATATATATATATATATATATATATAACACACATATATGGTAAATAATGAATAATGTTAACGTCAACAAAAACTAAAAATTGCTTTTATTATCGCTTAACATTCTATCAAAAAAATTAATTTTTCAAGTAAACTTAGTCTATGTATTATATATTAAAATTCATTTAAATTATTTGTATCCGTGTGAAAATTAGCTCTCTGAAGAGGAAACAAAATAATATTTTTTTACCTAAAGAAATATATATATGTACGCTGTTGTCACACACAAAGCAAAACACATACACCACTGTAATATCGTATAAGTGTACCGACATTTTTGAACCATCATGAGCAGTCAAAAATGCAGAAACACAACGTGGATGGACACAACTAATATTTGAAAATGTACTGAATTTAATTCCCACTACAAGAATTGTACAGGGCAATCAATACACAAATTAATAAGATTTCGAGTTGGTCGAAATATCTTCTGAGTGATATGTTGTAAGAATTTTAAATAAGATCAATAACATTCATATCTGTGATTTAAATAGTGATAGAAATATTTAAACTCTGACTAATGATCTTGGAGCATCTCCCAAGCAACTCCCAATATCTGGTGAGTCATCTTTCTTGTTCAAATTTTTTCTTGTTCGTTGGAATACAAAATATGCAGCAATAAGTGTAGTTGATTAGGCTCTTGCGTACATATTTTATGATCAAACAAATGCAGACGTATTCACTGTCCAATATCACAAAATTTGAACTCGCTACATTTTATCTGAAAGGTTCGAACAGCTTGAACAATGCTTTGCTGATGCGTAGAATTATTTTTTGAGAAATTTTCCTTATACTTGTGTTTCGTGTGTTAAGTGGTGATTTTTTAAAACTGGCAACTTGTAAGACATGGGACGTTGAATAGTAATATTTGCAAACACAAATCAGGTATAAAGCTTTTGTCATACAATTTACAACGATACTTTTAATGTCCTTCGGTTTTGAAAACCTATTTCTACGATGGTCCACAGAGTAATTCGATTCGCACGATGATAGTCGTTGATACCTAAGCATGAAAATCTGAAAAGTTGAAGCTCGTATGTAATTTCAAGAACAGTTACACATCTATATCGCTGAAATATTCTTGTCTGTCATTGATAATCCTGTACTTGGTACGCCTGTCTTTGATAAAAATTTTAACATTGATGATTGTACTTTCACACTAGTTTTACACTAGCACCACACTTTTCGATAACATTTAAAGTCTCTTACATCTTAATTGTTTCTCATTTTAGTAAAAAAAAATCTATCTAAAAGTTTAGCCAGATTCTTGTTTCACGTTAAGTTTGTATCATTATTGATTCCATGATTGCATTATTTGTTACATATACATAAATACAAGTATAAATAGATAGATAGATAGATAAATGTATTGCTAAAGGATTTAGTGAACTCTGTAGAAAGATTGAAGAAAAAAAAACTTCTAATGAAGAAATTAAAAACAGAATTTTATCATTTAAATTATGTACAGAATTGAAATTAAATTGCTGTTAGTCAATGAAATTATGATTTAGACCATAAAAAATTATAAAAGACAATATTGATGGGAGTTATTTTGAACGAGAATATGTAAATCAATATTTTAATAACTTTTAGAAATTTTCAAATTTATCTCAAAATTTGTTAGTAAATAATTGCAGGAAATCTGGCTTTATAAGCAATGAAGATAACAAATACTTCTTTAATTTCAAAACATTAGACATATGAAACATGTAATTAAATTTTGAAATAATTCGTAAAAATTTTACCTATTTTATTTATGACACTATAAGTTAATTTTTGATGCGTAAAAGGCATTTCAGCATATTTCCTATTTAAAATTCATTTACTTAAATTCATAATTTTTCTTATTTTCGCCTTTCATAATTTTTTTAAGGAAAGGAAACACTTCATTTCTTAAACAATAAATAATATTAAACAATAATAATAATTATATTTTTATACAATGAATAGTATTTGACATTAAGTTATCGGAAATAATAAAATCAGTTTTTAATCTTATACTAAATTCACATATTAATTGATATTCATTAAAAATTAAATTACATTAACATAAAAACCATTCCAATCAACATTTAGAATAATAACTTTTGTTATTTTATATTTATCCATTAATATCGAAATGTGATTGCTTGGTTTTTATTGAAATAATTTTTAAAGTATCTTTCCTTACGTGAGAGTTACGAAACGTAAACATATATCCAGCATCATAATAAATCGCTCTTAACTTGTTATTTTATTTCTGTGAAGTACTTAGACATAGTTCTATATAAAAAAACCACAAAAAGGATACATTTATTAGTTTCAAAACGTTCAATGTCAAATAATTGTTAAGAAAGCCATTACTTAATCAACCAAAAAAAATAGCTCAACGATAATTAGTGACATTCTGTTAATACTATGGTTCTGCATGGATTTTTGAAATATACACATTTTATTACTAAAGATTAAGATTAATTCGTCAAATTTTATTTGTCATGAAATTAACACCTGTCAGAAAGAGTGACTGTATTCTCATTTCTCAATCAATAAGTTTTGATCATTACTTGATCAAGCATTGAAGTCTGAAACTAAAGACGGTTTCTATTGCCATATTTATATCCAGCAGTTCATTTTACAAACAAACATGGTTGACCTACCAGAAGAAAGAGCAACAATGCTTGAACAAAAATAACCTTGAAATGTATTTTGATTGACAGAGGCAATTTCTCTCTTTTACGTAAGGAAATATTTGTGGTTTTCGTTTCTCATTGTTAATTTTGTTAGCAAAGCTGATATTATTTCAAGTACTATGGTCTAATAAACAAATTTCACAATTTGAAAAAGAAATTAAGTTAAATTTTAGATGTTTTATGTAAATTAAACTTATGATATATAGTAATATTAAAAAATAATACAAAACTTACAATCAAAAAGTATAAGTCAGTAAGTAAAAAATAAGTCAGACAATATTTGTTTTTTAAAGCTTTCTAGACTAACTAACTTAATAAATAGAATCTAACACTCTAATGTACTGAAATATAATCAGATCAATGTATTGCAATGAAAAGTATTTGGTAATAATGAACGTATAACAACTAAATGTGGTGATCCAAACACAACAGTCTCATTAAGACATTTTTAACATCTACAACATTTTTCTTGTCAGAAGGTCTTGTAACATAATAGGAAATATTGCTAGTGAGAAAATTTGGAAAAGAAAATTTCACATAAACCTAAAAAACGAGGAGGAAGCAAGTAAAAATGTAGCCTTCTCCTTATGATACATAACAATAGTTCCAGTTAAACTGGGAATATATATTCCGCACCAAAGAGAATGGTTTTTCAACCATGGATCAGAGTAGAATATTTTGCTTAAATATTTTTGTAATGCAAGGGATTTTCTATTTGGATATAAAATCCTGCTAAGGGCAATATATATATATATATATATATATATATATATATATATATTCCTTTAGAGAATGTAAAACTATATTTTATAAATAAGTGTAATTAATGGTTACATAAGGCTTTATCCAATATCTGAAATTATTGAAATATCTTATCCAATATGAATTTAGTTTTAAAGAAAATGCTGATTTCAATAGCAGTAAAATATTCAGAGAAATATTTGAATAAAATAGGTTGTGAGCTAAAAAGAAATTTCTTAAGTTAGTTATGCATATTAAATGCTTTATTTTATTTTTTTTCAAAATATGTAAACATTATAGTCATAAAATGAAATTATTTATGAATCAGCCTAATTGTATTTTAACATATATTTATTGAATATGTGCTAAAATACAATTTTAAACTGCTTCATACATAATTTGTTATATTTCAAATTTATTACGTGTACAAAATTTCTTAGATGATATTTAATAAAATTCCTTTTTTTGCTTTGCTTTTTCATATTAAAATGATAGTAAATATCTATTTATATATTTTACTCAAATTATAAAATACTTTTCGGCAAATTCATCAACTGCAAAATATTAACTAAAATTAATCAGATTAGGAAAAATCATAATTCATACGATGAAGCATTGAATCCAGAGATCTATATTATTAGTTAAGATCAATGATGTATTGACAAAAATACTTGAATGTATAAAAGAAGTATCATTTCACTCATGCGATCAAATACATACAATCGCCTATCATTTATCACCAAATCTCTTGTTCTTAAAAGAGACTTATCTTTTAATTCAATAATACTACAGACGAAAATGCTTTCACTTAGAATTTCTCGCATCTAATCTCTTTTACAGTGCCTTTGGCGATGCTGGTATCAAGTATATGAACTGAGATTTCGTCTTCAGAGTAACAGATTCGTAGGTACAAGAGAAACCATTTCTCTCTCTCCCCTTCCCCTTTCACTTCCTGTTCTTCGAAGGATTTATGTCTACACTTACATATCGCCCCACACCTCGATGATTTTCTAGGTCATTGATATTCGTGCGAGTTAGACAGGTGTTACGAGAGCTGTTATTGTTACCTTATAAATAACGCAAGGAATGTGTACTCTTTCAACGTAGAATTTTAATGCACTATTTGAACATATACCCGATTCCTTTATTGTGTTGGACTAGATATATATAAATTATTGGAGTGATTGATTTAATTTGTGGGACTGTCTGGCAAATAACTATCAATGTGTTAAAATTATTTCATTATAGGCTTTTATTTGTGACTAATAAAATAATGTGTGCACTATCTTTAATGTTTTGTATAAAACTCATTACAAGGATTTTCTAAGTTAAATTATATATTGTATACTTTATAATTTTACATTGTACCAATATATAAGCACAAATAATTTAAAACGAACAAACCAGTAAAAATTAAAAAATAATTGAAGCAACTGTCTGAATTTTAATGACTGTACAAAGTAGTATCTAATAAACAAGGCGTCACATTATAGCAATGCGAATGTTTAAAAAAATGCATAAACATAATGGTCAATATATATATATATATATATATATATTAGCTTGGGGAAAAAGTTATCCATTATTTTTTCGGTAGACGTCTGTAGTGATCACTATCTCGTGAGGTATCTATCAAACAATTTCAAATTTATGCTCATTGGAAAGGTGACATTTGACACTAATTGGTAATAAAGGTGACATTTGACACCAAAGTATTCTCTTGTGGTTTTTTGTTTGATTAATTCAGTTATGAGTACAAGGTTTTAAAAATAGAAGGCAACAAAAAGAAAATTCGATACATTTTAGTTTTTCTTTTATAATGGCGAAAATGCTAACCAGGTGGCTAAAATTGTGAAAGGTGTTTATCGTCCTATATATGACTGTAACAACCAGTTACGCACAATTTTGGTTTCGCCGATTCCGTTTGGGTATTTGGATGCTAAAGATGCACCTCGCAAGGATACAACATCGTCGAGAATGTCTATCAAATATCAAAAATTATCAAACTTGACAGCATGTCAGCAGTTGTAGCTTTGCACAAGACCTAAAAATCTACATGAAAACTGTTTTAAACCTTTTTACAAAGCGAATCTGAAAGAAGTTACAAAAAATTCATGTAAAAATAATGGATTTCTTTTTCCCCAAACTATATATATATATATATATATATATATATATAT
>JAPDSC010022013.1:120951-151496 GCA_026290005.1 Latrodectus geometricus | reverse complement strand
ATATATATATATATATATATATATATATATATATATATATATACATACATACATACACTTTTGTTAAAGGCTATAAAATTTTCAGCATCAGTTTTTGGCCTTAGAATGACCTTAATCATGTTAATCATGATCCTTAATCATGTTGTTTCATAATAATCCATCAAATTTGTGGTGAATTTGAATTGTAAGGAATTTTTATGATTAATAATCATCGTTTAAAATACCTATAATAATACCTTAATGAGGTAACATCTGATAAAACTAAGCATTTTATCACTTTAGCAAGATATTAAGGGAAAAGCTTCTTAAGTTCATTTAGGCCTACTGAACTATAAATAGTAAAGCAGGTACATAATTATTTTTTCGCGTGAAAAAGCTTAAGAGAAGTTTATCAGTCGGATTTAGAGGACACAGAAGTGGAAAAGAAAAATTGATTTTCCCTTGTTAAAATATTTCGCCCTTAGGCATAAAATAAACATTTTGTTACTTTGTAAAATATGCGGTTCTAATTTATTTTCAGAAACAGCAACATTTTATCCTTCAGTGTGTTTTGAGGAAGAATTTTTCTTGAATTTTTTTAACGCATCAAAAGACATGACATCATTACTTTTCCTAAGTACAGTAGGAAATAAAATTTAGCGAAGTATTTATAAATTCATGTTTGTGTGTATGAATAAAGAATTACGAGACAAATTAGTAGAAATTGCGAATTGAAAAATGAAATTCATTAGAAGTACTTTACATAATAACGATAAATAGATAGTTTAACTATGTAATTGTACATTGTGTCAAATTCAGGTTCATATTTCAGAAAACTTCCTCAGCTTTTCCATGACCTTGGTCGTATTTCACTGTTGCTGAAACAGCAAAGACTCATTCGGGGGAAATATATAGCTTTAAAATTGATACTTACTGTCATGCATTATAGGGTGTAAATAGACAACACCTTCTTTTGCAAATTGTATAAAATATCCCCTATTGCCAAAGGCATCTGGAAGTACTTATTTGACGTGGTTTCTTGGATGTGATAATTGTTTCTGTTGGGCATATTTCGAAATTCGATTGTTGTGTCTCGTTCGGCACATTAAAGGCACGCAAGCAAATTAGAGCTCTACTTCCAGTTAAGGCAGCGGCTCCACGAAAAGGTGAAATGCATTCTATAGAATGCGATGGCACCGAAAGATAGTGCGAATTTTTTCCCTGATAGGAAACTGATAAGAGAGTATACCACGCGGCCAATTCTTGCATAATTGGTGCTCGTCACGGAGCGAAAATTATAGTATAAATATGTTGTGAAACACAGTTTAACAAAATAATAGTTTATTTCAAAACGTTTAAATAATATTAGTGTTTAAAGATTGTAGATTGGCTTAAAAGTGTAGCTTTTTCGTGTGATGCATTAATAAATTATCTGCAAAATTAGATAACTGTTACATTTTAAATACATTGTCTGAATTTAAAAAAGAAAAAATATTTAACATGGATAAGGTGGATATTCATAAAGTTTATAAAGTGCTGATATAAATAAAATATATTTACATTCAGCCCTAACCTGCAACACGAATTATTATTAATAAAAACTTAAGCCTGAAGGAAATTAAAAATAAGTTACAGATATTACAACGGACAAAAAATTAAAACTCCATTTCGTTTTTCTTTGGTTTTCTGTTTCAGTATCTTTCAGAGACAAAATGTATTTTCATTAGAATAATTTATAAATAGTATTCATATTATTTATTATCACATATTTAATCATGTACTATTAACTTAAAATTAACCAAAGTTTCTTAAAATTAGAATACGAAATAATGTTTTATATTATAGATAAAAGGGATTAAAAAAATATATATTTTATATTTTTTCAATGTATATTTTTAAAATATTTTTCAAAATATTTATCATTATATAAAATTGTATATAAATTAATTATTAAGTCTGCAATAAGTATTAGACAATGAATTAAGTACATGGGAAAAAAATATGCTTTTTAATAATAGTATAATTGTAAATTATTTTTCTCCTAATAAAACATATAAATATTTGCAAAGTAAAAATATCATAATTGATTTTCTCACAACTTATAAGACCTTACATCTTTTATAAATCAAATATTTAAAAAGATTAATTTTGGAAATTATGCCTAATATAACTACTTTCAATTCATTTCTTATGGAAAAGCCAGCAAGCAAAATATTTTCATGGGGGAAAGCAAATGTAATTTAGGTAAATTTATAGTTTAGTCTAAATGTTAATTTTTCAGTATTATTGATCTTTTTAAATGAGCGAACAGCTCGATTGAAGTTTCTATCCTACATAGAAATGGTCATGTGTCTACAAAGTCTTGCATGGACATTTGTAGAGGTCGGACTCCACTTAAAACTATATTTCCTGCTCCACACATACACACAATTTAGTTTTTTCCCCAAAATGTTTGGCTTTTACCCCGAAAGCTCTCTCTATTATTTATTATAAAATTATTTAACTCCAAAAAAGTAATTTACTTTTTACAGTCATATTACTGTATGTAATACAGTAATTTGGACATAATTAATACAATCCGCTGTGATAACATAATTAATACATTCCGCCATTAACCAAAAGTGATCGAAAAATTTCCACACAACCAACCAATAGAGAAAAAATTATATTTGGTAAGAGATAATTTTGTGATATACTTGGTTTGGTTTTTATTTCTGTTTGAAATATCATAAAATCAAAAAAATATATTAAAAATATAATTTCCTATCTGTTTTTAAAAAAAGGTAAATTTTCTACTTAATTTCTTAAAATAAAAGTACACCAAACAAAAGTTTTAGAGATGAAACTTTTCTCAAAGACTGGAAGAATTCAGCGATTTCTGTTTTGTTAACCTCAAAACAAATTACTTAGCAACGAATGAGTTTTTAAATACTCAGTTGCTTAAAATATTCATGCGTAAATAACAAAATAAACTTATCTGGTTACTGGATTTAAATTCCAATTCATCGAAAGTGAAAAAAACATCTTTTGATAAATTTACTTCCTCTTCATTTTTCATGCGAAGAGAAATTCGATTGTTTGTATACTTTGTAACAATTGTTTGTATACTTTAAAAACGTTATATGCCTTCCAGCTTAACCAAAATGTTAAGCACATTGTTTATAATATATTCTTTGAATGCATTTAATTAAGTTTAGTACATTTGTTTTATGATTGAGTGTTTGTAATTTAGAATAATTAATTGTATCTACCAATATTATAATAAAATAACTAGATGAATTTAAAAAGTAACAGAGGGAGTAAGAGGACACATATAAACTCATATGTATGATAACAAACAATTGACAAATATTTTTTCGTTCTTTAAACTTTTGTTAGGTAATAAAAACACTCGTACATTCACAACTAAGCACAAAATTATGAGAGTCAATAGAAGTACAATGAATACGAAAAGTCAAAATATTTTGGCAAATTTTAATCTGCAGTATAAACACTTTTAGAAAGAATAAACATTAAAATGTGCTAGGTGAGATAACTTAGAAGTTTCTACTTTTAATAAGATAAAACTATTAATAACGACATTTTATTGAGCAAAAAATCATGGAATAATTGTTCATCAATTGAACAATGATCATGGTTCATCAGTGAAACGAATCGTCTAACTTAGTTAATTCGATTTAGATTCACAGTAATGTTTGTTGACGAAACATCGTGACAAACTTACACGAGACAAAATAAAAACAATTTGAATTTCCAATCAAAGTAATTACAGAAAACATTGATTTTTTACCAATGTTTAAAAATAAAGTTGATGTTTCAAAGTGTATTTGTTTTTGATGTACCAAAATATATTTTTTTTAAATGTTTAATAGCCAGCGTTTAATTAATTAAACTTTTTAGTACTGAAGAATTGTTAAAGAAAGGATATTTGCAAGAATGAATTCCATAATAAAATAAGAATTCATTTTTGAGTTGATATGTGTAGATGAGTGATATATATAATTAAGATTATAGCCTTCTTTGAAAGTGTTTAGTTTAATATAATTATTGTTTAACAAAATAAGACAGATATTGTTGCTTTATTTAGGCAATTGAACGGTATTAGATGCCTTGGGCTTCCTATTATCACCCCATTGGATTAATTGAGTGCATAACATTAGTTAAAACCCGAAAGTAATATCTGGTAAATGCTTCAAAATCATTTCAATCACTTTTATGAAATTAACAATGTAGAATAAAATCTACTTTAATTAGGTTTATATAAGACGTTATTATTTATCAATTCCAAACTTAGAATGTAATTTAGCTGACAGAAGAGTTTAAGTCAATATTATTAATATTAATGTATAAGTATTATCAATTATCTATTTGTATATTTAATGTGCGTGATTGAAAATTGCATGCGAAAGAAATTTTAACTATTTAAATATATAAAATGGAAAATTGTTATTTTTAAAATATCAACAAGATAAAAATTGAAAAGTTTTAGCTACAATAACTAATAATAAAATTTATAAATAAGCAATTATTCTTCTATTGATTTCTGATGCAACAATTAAAATAATTATATTTTGATTACTTTTGTAAAGTAATTTACAAATATTTTACCACCAATCTTCTTTATTAAAAAAAGAAAATTTGAAAAAAGAGAAAAAAAAAAGTGCGACTGAAATCGAACATTACAATGGACATTTAAAAATTTCCGCTTATGTTTGAAAAAATGAGTAGCCATTCTATTCATCGTTTCCGGTTCCTTTGATAAAAAAAAAAGAAAAAAAGATGATAAATTGATTGTACATAATCTTTTTTTCTGTCATGTATTGTGGCTGCCAATTTGGATTCATGACTACGTGATCGATTCAAGAAATAACTGTTCGAAAATGATGACCACAGAACTCATTAAGCAAAGTCTGCTTCACATCCGCGAGGAGATATCTGAAGCAAGGACCCTCTTGATTTGAAAGAAACGAGTAAAAAGCACTGCAAAATTGGTTAGAGTTAACGGTCCAGCGAGCACCGACGTGAGCAGCTATGGTGGTTGCACTGTCAGGAAAAGACTTTGATAAAAGAGGAAATATTCCAGCGCAAAATATTTATAATACAAGACTAAATTCACTGCAACTGTGATTACTGCATGTAAATATAGAAGATTCAAACAAGATGCTCTTGGGAATGGGAAAAAAGGTGGTTAGCATATAAAGAAATCGCGTTTCGTAAAAAAAACATAATGCCTTTTAAGTGCGTTTAACTTTTATGTGATGGCTAGTAGGCTTAAATTTCTTTTGATGTATTCTACGTTAGAATTTGTTTTTCTTAACAATTGCAAACCTAGTTATTGATTAGTTTATTTTTTTCAATAAAAATACAAAAAAATTAACCAAAAATAAATACTTCGAAAAATAACAAAAAAATAATAGTTCGGAAACTCATTTATCTTTAATTTGTCATAAACTGCAATAAGATGAACATTTAATTGAATCAAAAAAATTCCTTAAAGTTCAATTAAAAGTTCTAATCATAATTTTTTTTCCGATTTTTAATATTACAAAATATACCAGCTACTTACTCAACTGTGCATTCCTTAGTATAGTATGAGTTTGACTAGAAAATACACTGAATTATGTGACCATAATGAACAATTAGATTTAATACTGAATAGAATTTAATCAAAAAAGAGTGAATGTTAACAAGAATTGACAAATATATTTAAGTTTCGGCAACACTTATTGAACAGTCATGGCGTATCATATTTATGTATTATTTTTTGTTGGATTTGGCTCGAAATCTTTATTTGTGAGAGGAGGAAAAAGAAATTTACAAACCAAAATCTTAAGAATATAAATATTAAGATCAGAAATGAACCACTCTTTTTTAGTCAATTAACAGTAGTTAGGTTCAAATCTGTAGATCCCTTGAACAATGCTCTATACCATTTTCTCATTTATTTCAAGATTCCGATATTTTTAAATCTGAGGTGTAATAGAACCAGAATTGTTCTAGCCGATTGACCTCAAATAAAAATAAGATACAAATTTACAATGTTCTTCAACGTTTTTATCAAATAAATTTTACTTACGCTAAATTTTTATGCACAATATGCAACAAAAACACATGCAACAAAATAAAAATGCATTAAAAAATACTGAATTCCAAAACTCACGAATATATAACAAATACCATTCATAATAATGTCAATATTTAAATAAATACTTTTTGTATATCTGGGTTTGAGTACACTCTAAATTAAATAATGGGAATTACATGTACCATTTTCTTTTTGCCAGTTATAAAGAAACAATATTTCTCAATTTTCTACCATTTACATTTTTATAAATGAGATTTAAATCAGCTGGAAATAAAGAATATGATTTTTACAACACTATTCAAACTTTTGGATCATAGATCATAATTGGAACAAAAATAGGAACCATTTTCTTTAGAACAAAAGTTAACTCATAAAAGAAAGAGGAAAGTAGTATTTCAATGGTACATGAATAGGTTTATGGCAAGGATTATATTTTATGGCGGAAAAGGAAGAGAAAAAAATATCTTGCCAACTAACAGTTGAATAAGTTGGTGCTTTTCCGTTTTAATTAGAGTTCATATGATACAAACTCTCAAGATCTTGTCAATGGTTTTGAAACGCGATGTCTGTTACTGATTACGTCGTTGGGAAGTGAACATTCTAGACGGTCATCGTTCTGATGTTTGGTCACGCAAATGTACAAATGTTTAAAGCGTGTTGACAGTCGTTAACGAATCTCGTTGAATGGATCGTTAGGTAGCAAGACTGGAAATAAGAAAAACCATTTCTTTTGGGAAACTAAAAATAACTCATCTATTTTGCATACAGCCTTTTGTTTTAAAAGGGGCTATGATAACCATATTCCGGGTTCGGAAAACGCATTAAGATGCTAAAGAATGAAGAAAAAATTTGAATGTGGTTTTCCCTGAACTTTAAATGTAAATGTGCCATGAAATCTTTGAAGAAAATTCATGTGCAAAGAAAGAAATATATTTAAAAATAAATAACGCGTTTATTAATTATAATTAAAATATTTTGCAAATATAAACAATTATTGTAACTGATTTTAAAGAAAATCGTTAATTAATTGAGTAATATTTTAAGTTAATGTATAAATATAATATGTTTTAAAATATTGTTTCTAACATGTGATAATCTTCTAGTAATTGTTTTGAAAAAAATTCTTTATGATGAAAAATTAGTTCTATTTTCAAATAATTTGTACTATTTTATTTTTAAAAGTTTTGTGCAAAATATCTTTAATTTCAACAAAATACCGCTGTGAGAAAATTAGTTTCCAATTTTGGTTTTTCTAAATTTGCCTGATTTTTTACTATTTATAAATAGCTTTGGCATAAAATTTTCCCCTTAATTTACTTACTTATGAACGCAATATCATAATAATTTTTTAAAGTACAAATTATCCATACAAGCTACCAATAATTGTAATATTAATTCCTAATGCAGTTTTCCATTGAATGACAAAAACTGTAATGAAATATCAAATTTCTATTTTGTTTTAGGCATTTTCAGTATGATGGAAATTCAAAAAATATAATAAATGTACCCTTAAATAATTTCATATATTTACAAATGTATAAATAACTATTGCAATATTAATATATATCAGTACACATTATATACATATATATGTGTTATATTTATTTAATATTGCCCAATGAAAATTTATTAGTAATACATAATTATTAAGTTAATTAAAAGAAATATCAAATATATATAGTCTATCATTACCTGCAAGGTACAGAATAATTTTTACTGTAAATTTATTAGAAAAGTATATGAAAATGTTAATATCTTATTAAAAAATAAGGTGTTTTAAGTATATATAATGGTTTATCTTTTTTCTTAAATTGTAAAGATACTTTATTCACAGACTATGTTCAATATTCTTTTTGTCAGTAAAATAAAAATAACTAAATCATTTCTTTGTCAAAAGATTTAAGGAAAAACATGAAATTTCAAGAATTGTTAGGAATTTTTACATTTTAAATTGAATTTTATTAAATTTAATTTAGTTATTCTCGATTTGTTTTATTAATTTGGAAGTTTTTGAATAATATATGTTATAATAAAAATAATTTGGGATAGGAAATCATTGTGTGTATTTATTTAATAAAAAACTGAAGACCTCATTTAAGAAATATGTATGTCAAATTGTAGAGCACAATTTTAATTTACTCCACGCAAACAAAATCAAGAAATCAAGTTTCAATATTCATACTGATATGTAAGAACAACTAAGATTAATTTTGATCATAGTCAATTTTAACTGAATTAGGTCAAGAATTGGGTAATTGTAGCAATTCCAAGTGATCAAAACTGAGACCCAAAAGAGGTTGCAGGACTATAAAAGTAGAATCAGCAATGCATTCAGCAGATTTTTGGACTACATATCTCGCGGAAATATTTTTAAATATTTCAATGAAATAGTTTAATCAACAGATTTGTGAAACTTATAAGCTTTTAGATTATCAAGGAACTAATGACAGATGCATATGATAATTAATTATATTGCAGTGTTTTATGTTCCACGGCGAGCCCATTGTCGCCAAATACTTTCACCTGTCATTTATGTACATAAAATAAGATCATTAACCTGGTAAATGAACTAATTGAACAACAGATCACGTCCTTCGATGAAATAAAATATGATTCTTGATTGTCCTTTAATTTATGTATATTAATTGATCTTAGGTATCGGTCGCGTGATGGCATGATCGCGTGTGCTTTGCTCCTGATTTCAACACTTGACATGATTTCACTCGAAGACATATGTCAATGGGTACGCCCATTAATTCATTTCGAGTCTCAATTTCATCTCATTTACTTCAGTGATAGAGAGAGTCTACGTTGACTCAATTCCTCATACAACTGATTGACCTATTCACAAATTATTTCGCAAGAGTTTCTCTTTTTGTATAACTCACAGTCATCATTGAAAGAATGATGTCAAAATAGAGCATTGGGTGAAACTTAGAATTAGTTTGAAAACAACAAAACACATTTTTACAAATATGTAATTTAATTCCTTGCTTGCAAAGTTTCCTCGCTTTGCTGTTTCATTCTTTTTGCTGTCAGCATTGAATCTCTTCATTCACATTCCGGTAAATACATTCATAACCTAATTCCAATGACGAGAAATGTTAACAGTATTAATGATATTCTTAATAATCTTTTAAGGATTCATTGTCACAAGAATTCCTATTATATTAATATTCTAAAATTGTGAAAACATTTAAAGAAAATTGATCATAGATATATTTTTATGTGAAAATTAAGTCAACAAAAATAATTCAGTATACATTTTATAAAATTATGAATTTGCTTAAAATAATATTTAAGAACGTTTATAACTCCTATAAGAATGTATATATGAAAGAAACCTATATTTAAAATATTTTTAATAATGTTCTGGTTTTCAAATTTTCAAGAAAATTTATACTTAAAATGATTTTGAAGAAATATTTTACATAAGAATACGTAGGAATACATTTCAACAAATGATTTTCAATGTCTGTCTAATAACTAGTGTATGTAATACAAATATATGTAGAGAAAAACCTTGAAAGATTTTAATTTTTATAGTTGACATTTTAGATAATCCAATGTCAACTATAAAAATTAGTCTTTCAATGATTTTCTCTACATATATTTGTATTTAACTAATATATATTACTTTTTGTAATATGGAGGACTTAAAAATTCTAATATATTATTTTCATAGTTTTCCATTTGATAACTCATATAATTAAATGTTCAGAAAAACATAAATAAATATTTTAACAAATCTCCCAGGAAATATGAGTTATTGAAAATATATATTTCAAATAATAAAATTGAAATCCTAAAAAATACTTATAATTGAAGAAAGCAAAATTTATAATTTTTATATAAAAATTATGTAATTCATTCAACAATTTATGATGATAAAAGAATCCCAAGAAATATTATCAGGTTCATAGCCACATAAAAATGTTTTTCTCTTGATTGCAAATAATTGCAATTTTTATTTCTTGATTTTGTTGAATGTTCATTTGCATTTTTTATAATGAATTCAGAAATTATTTCAATTAAACGCTTCTTTTGTCTTTAGCCTTATGTTTAGTTAAATAAACTATCGTCTATTTAGCCTTTTCTAAACCTTTTTTTAAAGAATACTACACTTTAGCCATGCGTGTGTCGTGCAGTTGTCTTCATTTTTTTCTATATATTGGATCGTTATTCAAATATCATGGGAATGTCCTATCTTAAATCAACATTGCATTCCTTCAAATTTTTATAATATATTTTTATAATATTTTTTGTAAATATTGACTCGAGCAGTTGCACATTTTCAGAGCTATATTAATATATGTATTGTAATTTCCCTTGTAGATATGTAAAAAAGCTTTGATAATGAAAGAAAAGAAGAGATTAATGTGGGGTATACAATAGTTCAAGTTGTTATTTAACTCTGTTTAATTGCATATTTGAATCCTATTTTCTGCTCAAGAGATCAATACCAATAGCACAGATACTTGTTAATTAGGTAAGGCTTTATGCTATTTAGCTGGTGTTTTTCTCAAAATTTGAAAATAAGTGTCACATCTAGTGTTCACTTGGACATTTGATGAATATTTTAAATTTTTTGACTTCAGCTTTAAGCTTTCAACTTGGTGTTAAAGCTTGTTGTCACTAGTGAATATACTCGTGTTAAAACAAAAAAGTTCAAACATTGTACTGACTTCCTTTTAAGAAAATTTTATATATTCATATATTTTACAAGGCTATCTCTCAACTCCAGCCAAAAAAGATTCCGAAATTCGATTGCGCCGGCAATTCATCAAACTTAAGTGGTAGACGCTTTTCTGTATCCGTCGCCACACCCTTACACCTCTCCCAAGATAATTTTAAAAAAAGCACCATACTTATCCTTTGTATAACAATCAAGTTGAGACCTTTTAATAAGCAAATAAAAAGAGAACTTAAACGTTCCGGAGGTGATGCGGGATTCGCTCTAATCATTGAAATAAAATATCTTTGTTATTAAACAGATTGGAACAGGTTCTTCCGTTTAGAATGGAACGGAGAGGAGGAGATGACCCGTTGTGAAAGATGAAGTGCTCTGAATTAATTATTTAAGCTTAAGTGCTTCTTTGTGTGTAATGGAGATTATTATGTTTATTACTTCTCTAGTTTCGCTAAGATCTAGTTTGCGAAGTTTTTTCCTTTCAGAATCATGAAGATTTTGAAATTAATATAAGGTTTATTTTTAATCAGAAATAAGGTAAATTTCTTTGTTTGATATCCTGGAATATAAGAACTTCTGACATAAAAATCGCTCAAATTTAAATATTTAGCTTTTTTATTATTGATATGCTATTATTCCTAAGCAATCATATTTAAGAATATACATGCATGAAAAAGTATATTTTCAAACAATTTGTTGTATATATTAAAAAAATATATGATAAAAAAGAATTTTAAAACCCTTTTAAACTGATAATTAAAAATAAAATATAAATTATGTTAATTAATGAAGAAGGTAATATGTAAATTTTTATATACGAAATTCTGAATATTTAAAATTGAAATGAATGAAATCATGATAAAATGAAAATTTTTTAAAAATAAATTTAAAAGATAAAATGGTTTAATTTTGATAAAAAAAATTTACATAAAAATGGAATAATCAAATTTTTATGGGTAAATATCAATTAAATTATGTTGGAATGAAGTTTATTTAAGTTATAATAAAAACAAATACTCATCATTTCACTATATAATTCAATTTAAATACTGAAAAATAATACTTAAATATAGCTTTTATAAATATTTAATTATGAGTAAATTAGATTTAGAAACACAAGAAATTAAATTGAAAATATTTTGTAGTTGACAAACATAAAATATGTAAATAAGAATATTTTGTAAAGATTAAAACAATTTTTACTGAGTCTCCAGTCATTGTATAAGTTAATTTAAATAGATTACACACACACACAAAATTTTATAAAATCAATAGAAAACTTAAAAAAAATATTTAATTATTTCTAAAAAATTATTAAGTAAATTCAAATAAATATCAATAATAATTTAAAAACATCTAATTAAAAAGAATATTTATAAATTTGGCATTCAAAAATATTTTTTTTTCGTTTAAAATTCTATATCCATTCAAATCAATAATACTTTATTGAAAATGAATTATATATATTTCATTTTTAGTATATTACTATTAAATACACCGAAGTATAGATTTCAGTTAATATTAAAAGTTCTCAAAAAACATAAAAATTTTTAGCTTTTGTTAATAAGTCTTAAAAAATTACAAAAGAAAGTAATTTCTGTGCGACAAAGTGTGATAATTTTTGTGGGATATAATGGAAAATCAACTTACTCTTCTGCCTTTTCACCAAGTAAATTCCCTCCTGGGGCATAATCCCAATCGACTTCAATAGCGGCCACGTAGTAATGTCGAATATTCCTAGCTTTTCTTAAATATTTGTCGAGATTTGACTCGTGATGTTTCTTAAAACCAGGTTTCCGTAAGCGGTCTTTCTTTCTTAGAGGAGAAGTACCCCACCTAGGGTCACCGAAAAATTGTCCGAAGCATTCCTCCACTGCCCAAAGTGTGAGCAGGAGCAGGCTGATGGAACACCACGATAGGCACCTCATAACTGTTCTGTGGTTCAAGCACTAATGTCTCAAGTGCGATATGGACAAGCACTGTAAGTTGGACGGATCTAAGGATGACAACTAGTGCCCAGGTGATCCATTCAAAGGTTTTAGAGAAATGAAAGAACACTACTTCTTAGAATAAAGTTAGCGAGTCGATCACAAGAAGTCGAAATTCGTCCAATGAGCACGTGACGAGAAGTTTAACCGTTTGTAACTCTTAAGCAGACCCACCCCCAGATTTAAAGACTTTTCCTTTGTATCCCTTTCGGGGATCCGACGAACCATGCAGAACCTCTCGGCGAAAAAAGTATATTTCCTCCAATTGGCAACGCTCTTTCTACAGTGACGTAACGAACTTTCCTTCCCATTTTGTTTTGTTCTTATTTTTTTAATAGGTCATTCTCAAAGGACGGTCGGCCACCTTCGTTTTTCACGTAGTTTCACTTTTTCTATTTACACTCTTTCTTTTCGAGGACTTTTTTCTTGCTCTTTCAATGAAAATAAGTTACGTTGGAATAACTTGCTCAATATTGAGGAATGTTGTTAAATACCGCAAATGAAACAGGTAATTTTCCGATCACCGTTGCTCTTGAGTAACTATATTCTGATTTTAACCTTGTCACCACTGATAGTATTCTTGTATCTCACTTTTCTTTGGGTTTTGCCTTCATCAGTTACGAATATTGTTCTTTAGCGTGTCCGGTAAAACGTTCTATTCAAATAAAAAAAGTTTAAAAAAACTTCACTTTTTTCTTTGAAAGTTCTATGGTTGGGCTTCCCGTGCATAGTTTATGATAATTTATTTTCTCACTAGAGCAATTTCTTTCCGTGACGAATTGTTCTATTTTGTGCGCGCTACCCGAACAACAATGAATTCAGTTACGAATAACAATAGATATGAAAAAGTAACCAAATCGTACTGAAAACATACACACCTTCCTTTCATTTTTTGATGAAAAACCGGTTAAGATCACTAGTCCAGATTGATCAACGGATTCAGACATTAGAAAAGAGCTTAATTGCAATAAGAAATTGCTCTTATCGATCCCAAAATGTTCTTTGTTGTTGAGAAAAATGGAAAAAGTTCCACATATTACTTTCACTATGACCGCACCCACTTCTTTTGTAGGTCCGAATTACTCTGCTTTTCTGCCATTGTCCTGAACCCATTGTCTCTGTCATGTAGGCTTCTTTTTCCGGGGGTATAATTTATTAAGAGATTTAGAGATTTTTACAACATGATCGACCTGTTCTTTTTAATTATAGTTATTAAAACAATTCTGAGCACAACATCTAATTCAACAAGTAATACAATCTAGTTTTCTTTATCAAATAATTTTGCTACTTTAAATAGAAAACTTCTAATTTTAGATGCAATACACTGTTTTTTATTTAGTTAACTTTATGTTTTTATTTGTTTTTTAACATCTTCTTAAAATATCTCTAAATTTAAAGCTTTTTCTTTCCTTTAAAATATTAAATAAATGCGGTAGTTTGCTGGATTTTAAAACCTAAATAAAAGAAAAACAATAAGGAAATGTTTTCTGCAGGTAGCAACAGAGCTTCATCAAATCACTTCAGTCAACAGAAATTAAATTAAGGAAATAAAAATATTTAAAACCAAAAAATTAAAAATACTGGAAATTTAATTTTTTAACTGCGAAACTATTCTGTTTCATAGATTTGTTTTGTGGGGTATTAAAGAAGAAGTAAATTTATTTTGCAATAGAATCAAAATAAATAATTAAGTATTATAAATTTATTCATTGAAAAATAATACAAAATATTATAATTAAATAATGCTTGCATCATATGCTTAGATGCTTATTACTACAGAAATAGTCAAAATTGTACAAATATTGCTTGCTTTTATAGTATAGGAATAAACTTAGTTGATAAAATTTAATTCAATTTTAAACAATGTACAGGGGTACACGACAGATAGGAGGAAAAAAGACACTGTTTTTCACCAGAAGATAGTGGTTTTTATATTTGAAGCATCCGATATATATGTTCTACGTTAAAAAAATTAATTAGTAAAAAAGCATATCATGATGAAAAGAATGACCACACTTTCATTTCCTTTACGTGAAGGAAAACAAAATGTGCATTTTAAGTATGTACATCTTTTTATTTATTGGAATCACAAAAATATCATACAAGCTTGTAAATGAGATATGTCATGTTATAGTTAAGAAGTTAAAGCTTATAAAGGATTTTAAGGAAGTGACTTTTGCTAAATTTAAAACTAATAAACAAACTTTAAATATAGCACGAGGCCTGACAATATATATGGAGATCAGATTAAAACACTGATAGCGAATTATCTACTCTATGTGATACATAAATGAGTAAAAGTTTTGAATACATTAAAATCCATCGTTGAAGAATATTTGAACTTTTGTTAATTAAATTATTTTGATGTATGGTTTTTCCTCGATTTTAGGGACAAAGTCTCACAGACCAATTCTCCATTTGCGACATGTTGTATATATTCAAGAAAGGACAATTTTGAAGCTAGAGATGTGACGGAGGATGTTTGAAAAAGAGGTCATTTATAATAATAGCCAAATAGATGATGGAGAAAGCAAAATGAACTACCTTCATTCATCCTTTAAACTTGTCTTCATCCAAGAAAGATCATGTTCAATGTCTGGAAGGATTGAAAAGATATCCTGTATTATATTTTATCAAACTGCTATACTATTAGTTATTAGAGAAGTATATAGTACAGTAAGACGAATTGAAAAAAAAATAACCAAAACCCCAAAAATTGTGATTAAGAAAATGGTTGCATTTCATAATGTGCCTTTTTTAAGCCGAAGTGCATAGTAAGAGATGGATTGAATATTTTAACCCATCCACCATAATTAACCAGACTTCGCACTTTCTAATTTTTAATTGATTACGATCATCGCAAACTTTTTTGAATGGAAAAACTTCAATTGATTGATCAAAACAAAAAAAATCACAAAATATTTCATTACATGATTTTAGAATAATGGAATTTTAAAGTTGCCTAAAATATGAAAGGTTGTTGTAGAACAGAAGAACATTCATATGTTTAAATAAATGTGTTTCATCTTTCTTCAAAAATCTGTATAAATTTTTAAGACAACCCAATTAAATGAATAACAAGAAAATAAATATTAACAAAACGCAAAATAGATTCATTTTTCGAGATCCGATTTCCATCATGAAATAAATACTAATTGCTCAAGCGTAAAATATTCTAATCAACAGCTACGTTACTTCATTGAGAAAAAATCACATTTAAGTGGTTAATTAAAAAATTTGAAACGGTGCGAAGAAAATTTCATTCATCTACTAAAGTGAAATGATGAAAAGTGGTGATTGCTTAATGCCTCAGCTACAAGATATTGTTGAATGGCTTAAAAAGTTTACAGGAAGAAGATTAATCAGCTTAAATGGAATAAGGAATTAACTCATAATATTCTGCATTTACAAGAAATAAATAAGGAAGGAAATATTAACAACAATACAACTAACATGAGATTATGAATGACTTTCAAAAGTTTAAGAATTAGTGCAACCGGGCCAAATTCACGAAAAGTAATCGAATTGTTGAGGAATTAACATACTCTTTATAAGTGCTCTTGAAAGTATTATATGATAGATTAATATTAATTTTTGAAAATATTATTGAAGATTAAATGAATGGATTCAGAGGGAAAATAAAAGCCAAACTTCCATTGTAAAAAAAAAAAAAAAAAAAAAAAAAAAAAATCAAATTAAGAGTTGAAATGCTCCAGATAAGTTCAAATGGAAAACTAAGGCACCCAATTAAGCCTTATAAACATTATTATATACTTAGATTCTACGTCATTTGCTAGTAGGACCATCCGATTTTGAATAGGAGAGCTTTTGGTATTGACCTGACAGTCACTATTGAATAATGAGAGATGATCGCTTTTTAAATGTCCTTTTAATAGAGTGAGTGCTTGAGAGTTTTCCTGATTTTTTTCTCCTTGGATACATAGTAATTTTTCTCCCTGGATATGTAGTCCATATTCTACAAAATGTATGCGTTGGGTGTGTCAATTCTTTCCAACAATTTCAACTCTTATGAACATACCAGATTAATATGTACTAAGGTTAAAGCATAGAGTAATATTGCATGAAATACTCTAAAGTAATAAATGCTTATTTTGGAAATATAGAGAAAAAAAAGTCATGTTAAAGTTATATTTTAAAACATATTTATTCCTCAAAAATTACCAATCTTGTCATAAAAAAAACTACTATTAAAAAGTAGTACTTCATAAAGTACACATAAAAATTAAAACTATAAAAAATGAAAAGTTGTTGGTTTGTTATTATATATAATGGTAGATTTCAAACTTTACCTTTAACGCATACCCATATTAAGGAAATTTATTTAACATAGATAAGAAAATATTTCTTGAAAACGATTTATAATAATTTCTTATAAGACTAAAGCGAATAAATAAAAAATAACGATTAGTACTATTGTTTTTTCACATATTTTTTTTCTCCCTCTGACCCCATTCTTTCATTTTACCGGTAACGCCCGCTTGATTCTGGTGAATCTAATATGGTTTTCCTACGCTGATTTACTCTTGATTTTTTTGCACACTCTGGATTAATCAATGTAACCTTATCATTAATGTTTGTCACTCACTTACCCTAAGGTATATCCTTGTATTCATTGCGGTGTTATATAAGTCAAAATTATGTTTTGCGATGTGATTTTTTGCATTTTTTCGTTTCAGACGTTTGTCTGCCACTCAAGAATTTTTTCATCATTTCAGTCAGACTGACATATTTCTATCAAAATATATAGGTCCTTCTTGAAATTACGAATAAATTTTCAGAGAAGTGTGACAAATACCTTTTGAGAAAGATAATTAGCATTTTAAACTAGATAAATTTTAATTTATAATATAGAGCAATTTTATAATCGTGAAGTTAATACTGATTTGATGTTTGGTATTTGAAAAGTAAATCATTTATAAGAACTACACATTATGCATTTTAATTGAATACTTGAACCTAGAAATTACACAACAGATTTTAAACTACATTTTTAGCTAAAGAATGTATCAAGAAACACACTAGATATTTTATTTTATCTTTGGACACATTGGCCCAATATAAACAAGTAATTATAATTGTAAATTTTATTTTACTATAGCTTTTTTAACAAATGTTTTTTTTAAATTTTGTTTCAAATAATGAACAAATTTTTACTTGAATTTCATTTCTTTTAGTTATTAACTTGTCATTGAACTTATTTTTATCAGGGTTCATGTAATTAATGTTTAGTTAAAAGAATGTTAACAAATTATGGAAAGGTTCTATAAGTTAAATCTTAGTTATACATGAAAAGTTCTAAAGTCCGATTAACTGGAAAATATTTTTTCTTAATGCAGGTGGCAGAACATCTATAAATCTTTAGAATTTCAAAAATGCCAAAATAATTGTCATGTTGAAAAAAGTTTGAATTTTTTTATCAATTAAATAAAGTTTTATTTTTTAAAATTCTTTTTTGCAGTGCTTTTTACTGCAATGTTACAACATACACTTGAAATCTTCAACGAATATTTCAAATCTTTTAGATGCATAAAATAACTGTCTTAAACTTTTAAAAAATGGTAAATTAGGTTTTATATGACTATTCTATATGTACTTAATTAATAAAAAAATTAAAATCAGATGAACAAATATTTTATCCTTGCTTCAAAACTGTAATTTTGGGTTTAAATTCATGAAGTACTCTTTTCTAATGACCTTATGATGACGCAATATCTGATTCAAAGACATTTTCTTTTTTATTCGTTGGCAAAGTACAACTTGATTTTTTTGTACACATGTAATGTCTAGTTCTTAAATTATACCTGTGTGTAATTGGTTTACGTACTTTGCGTTGTGTGTAATAAGTATAAAAAAGACTGAAATACAGTGCACTGAACCCTCTTGAACTTTTCATACTCGTTCTTGTCATAATGTCTTGCTACCAAAATATATAATATGCTATATAATACATTCAATTTTTAGCACAGAATACTCTCAAAAATCAATACAATAATAGGTTTATACCAAATAGATAGAACTAAATTAAGATTTTGAAAACTTTTTAAGCACTTTGCTAAGTTGATAGATTGTCTAAAACTGCGTCAATTTCGTTGGTTGTTAATAGTACAAATTATCTGAATAATAACCTATATATCGAATTAAGAGAAAAAACAAAAAAAAATATATGTTAAAAATTCTTTATTTTAAAATTTTCTAATGGAAAATGACTAATTTTGTTTTACACTTTAAGTAAAATTATTTATTAAAACTAGCTATAGATCATATGTTCTCTTTAAACTCAGATTTCAGAATAAAATATTAAATAAAGCTGAATTCAAATGGAGAGAGTAGGTTTTTAAAGTGTGTATGAATATAAGAATTTACTCTGGTTTTTAAGCTATATTCTTGTCATTATTTTATATATATATATATATATATAAATTTAAAAATAAAAATGAAAAATACAGTTATAGCCTAATAGATACCATTTTAAAATTAAAATTAGCATTTGTAACAACTTCGGTATCTTATGAATGATAATCATCAGAAATCAGTATCTTATGAATGATAATCATCAAATAAATTTGTCTTAGTTTAGAAATTTTTATTTATATGAAGCAAGATAATTTCGCAAAAAATTCTATAATATCGCCTGTTAATATTAGTTTGGGGAAAAAGTAATCCATTATTTTTTTGGTAGACGCCTGTAGTGATCGATATCTCGTGAGGTATCTATCAAACAATTTCAGATTTATGCTCGTTGGAAAGGTGACATTTGACACTAAAATATCCTCTTGCGGTTTTTTGTTTGATTAATTCAATTACGAGTACAAGGTTTTAAAAATGGAAGCCAACAAACAGAAAATTCGATGCATTTTCGTTTTTCTCTTGTAACGGCGAAAAAGATAGCCGGGTGGCTAAAATTGTGAAAAGTGTTTATCGTCCTATATAAGACTGTAACAACCAGTTACGTGCAATTTTTGTTTCGTCGATTCCGTTCGGGTATTTTTGATGTTAGAGATGCACCTCGCATGTGGACACAGCATCGTCGAAAATGTCTATAAATATCTAAAATGATCGAAGTTAACTGCATGTCAGCAATCGTAACGCGCAAGACCTAAAAATCTACATGAAAGCTGTTTTAAACCTTTTTACAAAGCGAATCCAAAAGAAGTTACATAAAGTTCACGTAAAAATAATGGATTTCTTTTTCCCCAAACTAATTTATAAAAGTAAGTTTTTCAAGAGTAGATTTTCTTGACTTCCAGAGCTAGGTTAAAATATACTTAGTTAAATTAAATTTATTTATGAATAGTATTTAATGTTAGTGAAAGAAGTTTTTTATTTAATGTTTTTATTAATAATTCATTTTTAAATACTTATTATTTTATTAGTAGGTAAATATATTAATATTTATTTATTTAAGTATACTGGGATACGAATAAATTCTTAAACTAGCTTGAATAACAGCTGCGAAAAACTATTGACAAGAAAATTTATTGTGGTAATAATTTTAATTAAATTATGGGAAATAATTTCTACTTATGCCTTAGAGTTTTATTTATTACATAAGCAATATGACATGTATTTATAATATGTTATTTTGTAGGAAATAAAAGAAATATTTTATCTATGAAAACATTTACGCAAGAATATATTTATTATAAGGTCAGTATATTTATTTGTCACTTGTTTTTTGTATATTTATTTGTCACTGTTCTCTGTGAGTACATGAATGAATATTATGCGAGTCAAATAAAAGTGACGGACAATTTTTAACGTTTAATTTATTTCGAAAACTACGTGCCAGTCTAATCAATAAAACAATTTGTCTCTGAAGTAGTAAACTGTGAATTAGTTGACGTATTTTCAGTATCTTTTAAATTTAGAATTAGGAAATTTACAACTAACTTGTTTCTAAAACGATCATTTTCTCCAATCAAGCGTAAATGGCCAACCAAAACATATTAACGTCATAGGATATGTTCTTAATGGTAACTGGTATTTGTAAGAAATATTCCAGCATAAAAGTGTTTTAAAGTACAAGGAAAAATTAACTTAGATAAATAAAACTTGGAAATAATATTTGGAATATATGGAACAATAACAATTCAGATATTTAAGTATTGTTTCTTCTTTTGTTTGTTCTGAGAAAAAGAAAAAGAAATTATTTTGCTGAAAAAAATTAAATGATAGATTCTAAAAATATTCTATCTTCTGTTTGTTACAAACACTGAAAAAACAACAATCCACTTTAAATTCTTGAAGAAGAATAAATAATTTAAAAATAAAATAGTTATTTCCTTAGTTATTAATCTTCCTTCCACTATTATTCCTGATGCCAAAATTCTGAAATCCATGAAGCCTAAGTATTCATAAATTGGTTAGGCATTATCATAAATTATGAAAATTATTATAATACCAAAAAAAGATATAATTTTTTACTCATTTTTATTTTTTAATATATTTTTAAAAATGACTGTTGAAATTTTTAAGAAATTACAATACAACTAGAATTGGAGATTTTTATGAATATTGTAAGTGATTATAAGAAATACTGTTTCATGATGTACATTTTATATTTTTAATATCGAAAATTTTATATAATGGGGAAATCACTCATTAAATGTAACATATTATATAATTGTAAGTGTATCAGAAGTATTCCATATTATGTGATTTTCCAATATTTAGTATCTAAAAGTTTATAGATATTTGGTATAAGATTTGTACCACCTAAAATATGAAAATATAGATTTATTATCTAAATTTTTTATTTATAAATCAATGGATTTCGAGTCAAACAATACGTCCTTTTGTACAGAAATTTTTTGGATCTATTTGATGAGTTTTTCATAAGAAAATTTTGCTATACATAGTTAAAAGAAAATTAAAATATTCGAATGAAGTTTCTTAAAATTGCATTGTTCCTGTATCATTGATATTTTTAATCGTGCTACCAAGCATTAAGAATTTTATTCTATTTATAAAAAAAGAAATAAGTTCAAGAACTGCCCAAGAGTTTCTCATAGATATGATTTTAATCCACAAACACAAATATCTTTTTACAAATATTGATTTGCCTTTCATAAATAATTTTTGTTATGCTTTTCTTCATTGATTATTAAAATGAGTGATATTGTCTTTATAATAAATGTAAGTAAACTGATAGCGCAAAATGAAAATTCTGGAAAGGTTTTTAATTTGGAAGTAAGTATTTTGTAATATTTACAGCAATGCAAAATAATATCAATATTAATGTTCAGAATGACTTGAAATTTCATTAAATCTATTTGTAAAGTTCCAAATTTTTTCTTCTGTTCCCTTCAATTGGATTATTCTTCTGTATACGTATAGTTGGATTACGAAATTGTTAAACATATTTCTATCACTATTCTTTCTGTGTGTTGTGGAGAATTCTGGGAAGGCAAGAAAGGAAGAATTATAAGAACCTGGGAGAAAGAAAGAAAATACTTCAGACATCATTATAAAGGGTTGGGCCCGACCTTTTTAACTTTTTTTTAGAAAAGCAGTCATAAGCGCTTATTTTCTTTCTATGACCACTTAAGTGCTATTTCCAATAAATTACTTTCTTTTTAAAACAATCTTGCTAGAAATTTTATTAGATATAAGTTTTTTCTTCACAATTGAAGAGAGAGGGAAAGTTTTGCATTTGCTTTACATTGCTCAGTACTAAAAAGTAAATAAATGTTATTTTTATACGATTTTGCAAAAAAATCGTCTTATAAAGTAAATAATTTAAAACACCTAGATTTTCCAAAAGTAACTTTAAAAAAAACATTTATTCCTAGATGTGAATTTTAACAATATTTCAGCAACGTAGTTTCACATATAGTAATGTTTCGTGTTAGAACGAAATATTTCCTTCCAGTAGTTTCGTGAAATTTAAGAACTTTTTTTTAAATTGTATTAATAATGCATTGTAGCAAAATGTTTCTACTTTCTGAAATATTTTTATACAAATTTCCTTGAAATTGCTACCAAGCCCGGAAATGAAATTTCATATATAGCAATAGTTGGCTACAGCATTGCAATCTACCTGTAAAACTATAGTGAAACTGCCAATTCTTAGGATGATACCTTAAATGAAACCACAGAAAATTATTTTTTTTAAAAAAAGAATAAGAAATTCATAGATGGGAAAATCTAAGTTACGAGATTTTCGAACAAGTATGGAAATTTCAAATTGTTGATTCAGAAACTTTTCTGTTCAAAGAAAATTATAAGCATTTTTCTTTTATTTATGGCAGAAATACAGAAACATAGATCTAACTAATATATGAGAAAAAATAATTTTTCTAAGGAGAGGAAACAAATTAGAACAAAAGAGAAAGTTCTTATAACTGCATTACTCATTGAGTTATTACTAGATTGAAAGCTTGAGCTATTAAAGAGAAATTTTGTCTCAGAAAGGCAAAATGGAAAAAAGAACGCATATTATGTTGATGTACATATAAAAGTCTCTGATTATCTAATAGTACATGGAATATTGAATGTAATATATTGATACATATTGTAGGAGGTATTATAAGAGCTAAATGACAGAATTTTTCAATGATATTGTATTGGTTTTTAATGATACTTCCTCGTGCTAATATCAAAGCAAAGGTGGCTATCTAAATAATGGAAAACCCTAAATTTATATAAAAAAATATTTTATTAACATGGCATAAGACTGTGAATAGCTTGGATTAACCTTGGAACGAAACCATACATTGTTGAACAGTGAACACAGGAATATTGTACATCTCATTCATTATGAAAATATGGTGAAAGTTCCAAGAAAGATTAAGGTGAAGAAAATCAAATCTGGATTGAATGCTAAAAGAGCATAAGCTAATAAGGGCAAAGAGCTAAAGAGCATAATTGAGGTTTTGAGAAACGAGAGAAAAAACGTTCACCTCATTCTATTGTTAATCAAGCAAATTCCGCTTTATGCATGTAAGTCCTGGAAAATTCCATCTGCTGAACAAAACAAAATTTGTATCGTAGTATAAATTTGATTATACAATCTTTCTCTATACTTCTTCTCAGCGATTCTTACTTTCTGAATTTTGAATAGACCTACAGAAAACTAAAGCCTGTATGACCACATTATGATTTATCTTCTTTCATGATTGACAGTTGGAAGGAGGTAATCAAAACTCTATCGCAAGGTGTCTTAAAATGTGCAACAGAAAAGTATAGAAGATTAAATGTATGACCATATAATTGTCTAACCCTGTGACACCGTTCAATGGACCAAAAGTCTAAGTTTACTGTAAGGCGTTCAAATATTCATTGATTAAATTGCCTTTCTCTAGGAATATTCATAAACAATGGAACACATTCACTTGTCACAAGAGAAAAAACTTGAAAAACTCTTAAGTATCCATCCTGAAGGCAGAGCAGACATGAAAGCAAAATTATATCTAACTTCCGTTCTTCATCAATCCACTTTAACAGCGTTGATCTCTTTTACTAAGTTTCTTCTTTCGTAACTATTTTACTTTGTTTAGCTTGTCTTGTGCTATGTGTCCGTTATTTGCACTATAAACATTTTACTTCAAGAAACATCTAAAAATGGGGTGTTTCAAAAACCATTGTAGATATTCGGTCTTCTACAGTTTTCCTTATTTGAAAGTCTGTAAGATTTGGTGTTTTATATTTTTGACAAAAGTCCAAGATCGATACACCTTTATTTCAGTTATCTGATATTATCATAATATAAACTAGTTGCATAGTTTTGAAATCGTTGTTAGGATTTCATTTTATAAGAAATAAGTACTAAGATAAAAAGTGCATTCTTAAATGTCAATTTTATTCCGACTTCGATTATTTTCGTAACCAACGTTTTTTCTATCATTTTTATAACTTGTTTATGAAGGCTGCTAGAAAACTTGAGCCGATTTATTAGAATTAAAAAATGAACATATGCATTTCATCTAAGCTTCTAGTCTACAATATTCAAAGGTCAAAGACACAAGAATGTGAAGGAGCTCTCAACTTTCTTTATGCTTCCTCATCGCCAGTTAATTTTATTGAAGAAAAGCTGTCAAAGATGAAGGATAATAAAAACCTGCTGAATTCTAATGCAGTAGGATCTACATTACACTTCGGTTACACATTTAAATGTAAGAATAAAATAAAATAAAAATAAAACATTAGTACATTTACATGTAATAAAAAACAATGGAATACAATAAAAATCTAAACGTTTTTATATTAATAAGTAAGTATAAAAATAATAAAATAAGGAGTTAACCAAAGTTATGTGAGCTTTACCTGGTGGTAGGTCAAAGGACAATGTATGTTTGCTTTAATTAGAAGGATATGTTCTTGCTTATGTCCTAGAATTGCAAGACATGTTGTCAAAGATTCTTTGCCTTAGGAAGTATTTATTAAAGAAGTCAGTAAATGCCTTATCTGTCTGGGAGGCATGATGTATTAGATGTAGACTTATCAAGTTGAATTAGATGCCATCATTATCACCGCTGCAGTTGAAACGAGCTATATACGGTATACCTATCCAACGGATATAAGTTAGGAAGGGTCCGTGTTTGACAAAAGAAGAAAAATGTGAAATGTGATTATTTAGTAATGAATCTGTTTATAGTGACTACTTCGCTAATAAATCTATATGTATGACATCTTTTTTCACTAAAAACCCAACTGCCTTACCATTATTTAAATAGTTTTATTTACTTCAGTATAGAAAGAAGTTCATTGAATGGCCAGTGCGTTGGTTACAGTTTCTTATCATTTATTTCAATTACCTATTGTACTATCTAGGCTTATGTCCATGAAAGTTGAATAGCACATGAACAGTTTGTTCTTGATATTTATGTATATGGTAATGCTGGTGATTGATTTATTTTGCGATTTCAATATCGATAGTAGAACAGATGTGTTATTTGAACAAATAAGTGATGTGTATCTTGTGGTTTTTGTAATGCGTTATCCAGAATAAGATCAATGCTTTTCACTTGATAAAATGAAATATGGTCACTAAATTTTACCATGCTTGTAGAACTAAATTTTACCATGTTTCAGTTTGTGATAGCAATATTATCTATTACTGTATTCTGCTGATATGTTTTGAAGTACAATTCTAGAATAAAAGCAGCCCCTTTTGCATGCTTAAGTGTATTAGTATAATAGTCCTTGATACTTCTCTATGGTCATATTCAACAGAAAATAATGACAGTAACAGGTTAAAAACTGGAATATTTTTAGCCTATGGAAGGCTTTATGAAAGTCTTTATGGATATGTTTTTCAAAATCGGAATGACTGTAGGAACTACCATTGTGCTGAAGTTAATAAATTGAGTCATCATAATATTGCAATGAAGTTAATAAATTTGTGATTTAAGAGCAGTTTTCGATGACTAGATGTAATGAAAGACCTGTTATATCTGATATAGTCGAAAAGAGACAGTCTGAAGACTTGATGATAATAGGAAATATTTGTGAATGCTGAGGAGATGATTGACTTCCGAGAATCTACTTTAAACAAAGCATTGAATTTATTACATGGTAGTTTTAAGTATAATTGGGATATCAAACTTTTAAAATATGCATTAATTCACTAATATTAATATTTTTAAAACTCATCTCTTTTACTAGGGCCAGATCTATATCTTAATTAATGAAAATTGACAAAAACTTACGGAAAACTATTCATCGATGGTTTAGAAACAACTAAAATAATTTCGATAAGCATTTAAATAACATATAGAATATTTATAAGAAATTTTACGAGATTTTTCAAATGGCAAAACATAAAAATATATAAAACTTAAAGTACTTTTATTGAAAAAGTTTTAGCTCTAGAAATACTTAAAAATGCTTACAGCTATATTGTAAATTTAATTATAAATAATGTAAATAAAATTATCTGTGATATTTAAAATGAGAGTTGTTTATTTTGAACTTAAATAAAAAAATTATAATTAGTTTATTAGAAATATTTAAATTCATTACAAATTAACTAGAAATAAATGGTTCTAATATTTTTTGACATCTTAGTAACTTTATTTTCAACAGAACCAGATTCTAAACAAGAATTAAAAAGGTTTGGAATTAACTCGAGAATTATATTTAATTAAAAATGTTTATCCACTTATAAAAAAAACAAATAAAAGGTTTGGATTTAAAGTTAAAAATTGCATTTAGGTACGATTTTAAAATAATTTTATTAATTTAATCTTCTAATTAATTTAATCTAATCTAATTTAATTATTTAGAATTATGATTTTTGGGTAATCTACGTTACACAATTTCATTTTTTTAAGCAAAACTATAATAATTCCTAGCAATAAATCTTACTATATATGTATGAGGTAGGGAAAAGTTCAAAGATGCTCAGGTAACTGGCTAGACTGGTGACATTAATCTTATTGAGGCATTGTCGAATCATACTTTCACCGAGTTTTTCTCGTCAAGCGTAAACGATTTATGACTTTAAAAGGGTAACATATTCAGTGATAGAATGGGAAAGCGTTAACTCATGTTTAAGCCGATTAGTTATCTTCTGAATATTAATTTAGTAAGAAAGTTAGGCTTGCTGAAATGAAAATTGTAGGCTAATTGGACATTTATCTGCTTCTTTCATCGCTCTTGTAGGCTAAAATAAATTAAAGATAATTTTTCATAAAATAAATAAATATTTAAAAAAATGTATTTAAGTATTTTAAACTAATTAGATATGTTACTGATTTTAATTAAGATGTAATGAAAGTTAAATTTGTTTCAAATAAAATTTTAAATTCTCCATTATATTATATTTTGATTTTTTTAAAATACACATTCAAATTACGAGTTATCTTTTAAATTTAATTTCCAATTATAAAGCTGCATAAAATATTTTAACTATTATAATATTTTAATGAAAAGCCTCATGATTGGAAAATCCAAAGTGTGAAACACGCGACCGCATTCTTGGTTACAATGTAGTGCGCAGATGCCGATAAAATTAAATGATGAAATATTTTGGGTTTGGCCACATCTAAATCATTGCTAATTTTATTGCTTTGATTTTTATTGAGCGATATTAAAAACTTTGATTGACAAGGACAAATAGACACGTAAAAACACAGATTCTTATGATGATAAATCGTATTTTCCAATTAAAGTGTAAAGTACGCGTCTATCTTAGGCGTTACCTCGATAACTGTTGATAGGTATTCCTTCAAGTGTCCTTCCTTGATGGAGGGAGATAATCCTATCAAAAGTAATAACCCAATAAGCATATCCATCAGAAATGAGTTAGCTGAGAAGTTATTTCTTTGACTTATCATTTTATTTTATTTATTGAGATAAATAGTTTTCGTAAACATTTAATTGTTGTAAAGTGATGGTGTTATTTTAAACTATGTAGTTTGTAAATAATTTAGATTTAGAGCTATATTTGTAAAATACTTGCTGATTTGGCATTGAATTTAAAGTTTCATACTAGACAGTTTAGTTGCTTACACCCAGTTAATTGAAAAAAAAACATCAATAGTAAATTAAGAAAAAATTTAGTAATAAATAATTATATATAATTTTGTCCAGAATTGTTAGGAATAAGGAATTGTTTATTATGAATTTTTAGTAGCATTCATGTTAATTTAAATAGTGTTTCTACATAAATTTTAGGATTATTTTTCAAAGGTAAAATATCTACAAAAAAGGAAATATTTGAACCGAATAAAATAATAAATGTCACAAACAAAATTAAGTAAGGCTTCTTAAATTTATATACATTTAGAAGCTATATTAATATTTGTAGTTCAAGAAATATATATTTTCCTTCTGTTAAGCCTTTGTCATATCAATGCATATTTCAAGTGTAATTTTTAAATTTCTTGAGATACCTGTTTTGCCTTTTTTACATAGTATTGATTGAATTTTTAAATTGATAATATCCGCATATATATATATATATATATATATATATATATATATATATATATATATATATATATATATACAGGCGGTTATAAAAATAATAGAATCACCCAAGATTTTGTGAAGAATTCCTTTATTGATATGGGGTAGGAAAGCCTTTGACATGTAATACAACTTGGATTCGTCTGGGAATCGAATCGTACAAATTTTGAATAGTGTTTTGAGGAATATTGTACCACTCTTCATGGAGATGTTGTGAAAGTTCCATGAGAGATGCCGATGGAGGATATCGATTCAGGATGGGAAGCTCTAAAATAGGCCCCAATGGTTCGATTATATCTAGGTCTGGGAACTGGGCGGGTCAAGATAGAAATTTCACTCCATATTCATGTTAATGAAACCATGATTGGACAACTCTGGCTGCATGAATGAGGGTATTATCATCTTGAAGAATTCCATCTCCTGCAAGAAACAAAGTTTGCATCATAGGATGGACCAGATCAGCCAAAATTTCTCCATCTTCTTCCCAGTGATCTTTCCTTTCAGGGTTACGATTGGACCAGCAGGAAACCAAGACACGACTCCTCATACCACCACAGATACACCTCCATGCTAGACAGAAGGATGCAATCAGGATCATACGCTTGTGCAGGTGTTTTCTAGACATTACAATCTGCTTTCATACCCATCGATCTCTTTCACTCAGCTTCTCCTTCCGTCCACTATTTTGCTTTGCTGAGCTTGTCTTTCCACGCTGTGTGTACGCTGACATGACTTTAGACACCGTACCTCTAGAAACACATAAAAGCTGGGATGTTTCGGTCAATGATGCTCCAGTTAGTCATGCTCCTTAAATTTTGCTTCTCTGAAAATCTGTGACGACTGACATTTTACGCTTCTGACAGAAATTCAAAACGTAGACAACTCTCTGCTGAAGTTCTCTCATACTACCTAATATATTTATTTTTTTTATATTAAAAACATCTGGTAGCTAAGATTATATTTTAATACTTATGAAGCGAATTCTTAAATATCACTTTTATTCACAAGTGTTTCCATTATCATTTTGATAATCACTATATATATATATATATATATATATATATATATATATATATATATATGTATATGTATATGTATATATATAGTTATATCGCTATTATTATGTATATAGAAATATATTTTCTGTCTTTCATGTCATTGTGTTCTCTTTGACTTGAAAAATATCCTACGCTATGACTTTACAAGAAAAGTTGATTTGATTAGATTAAGATATTACACACAATGTTTCCAGTTTATTTTCAAATATAATCTTAGTTTTTAAAATATTGTATTTTTCTGATATTACACAAATAAAGAATATACAGTTTGAATTCATGGAATGACTAAAAAACTTTATTTATTGGAACTAGTAAAATTGTAG
This sequence comes from Latrodectus geometricus, assembly GCA_026290005.1. Taxonomy (NCBI): domain Eukaryota; kingdom Metazoa; phylum Arthropoda; class Arachnida; order Araneae; family Theridiidae; genus Latrodectus; species Latrodectus geometricus. The sequence continues at coordinate 121,440 of JAPDSC010022013.1, read as the reverse complement.
TTTCAATGACAAAGAAAAGCAATTAAATTATCTGTCTGCTTATTTTAGTCATTGAAGTGAAATGTTACAAAACATCACAAACACTAAAAACTACCACACACTGAGTAATGGGATCACTAAAAATCAATCGGATGTCTAAAAAGTGAAAATCTCTCATGAACTTTGCTAAAATTCTTTTAAAATGAGAGATAAAAAGGATATTATAAAACATTTTTCTGTTATAAATGGATAAATTAAAAAATTACGCTTCAGGAATGATGCATATATGACAGGAACTATAAAACCAATACTATAATTTTTTACCCTCTTTTTTTGGAAAAAGCCTATTTTCTTAAAATAAAAATCCCATAGTTATGAAAACATTTGTCTTAGCAAATAATGAATGTTGATTCTTCTAATTCCATGAATTTTAAAAACGTTTTCAGAGGGAATGCATTTTAAATTTTTACTTAAATCTCCATAAAAATTTACATACATACATACATATAT
>JAPDSC010022013.1:82759-105434 GCA_026290005.1 Latrodectus geometricus | reverse complement strand
GGGAACTAACAATTCTGAGAACTACTGTTAATAAAAGTACACATTTTGCCATCAAAAATTAATTTGAAGAATGAATAACTGCGTTCAATCACGATCATTCGGCATGCTGGTTACTTAGTTATGGAATCATACAGTAAAATATTTGCGGTTACAAATAAACAATGTCCTTCTCAAATGTAAGCTATTAAGAAGATTAAGCAAATCCTTTCAATCGTAGTTTTGAAAGTCAATTAGTTAAAAACAAATATGTTATTACTTTTTATCATAATAAATTTCTAATGCAATGCTACTTTAAGCAATTTCTGTTAAAAATTACAATTGGTTTTTTTGCTATAAATAAGAAACACCTGAATTAAAACAATTATAATTATTTTCAATTAATGGTTATAAAAATTTGTTATTTTATTAAATATTGGAAATTTATTGACAAAATCAATCACTGTTTGAATAAATTTAAAGATGCAAACCCTCATTGAAATTAAGTAATGATAATATTTGGAAATAAAGATAAAATTTATGTTTATAGTTGTTTAATTTGGAGAATATAATAAGGCTTGAAATGCAAAAGACAACATTTTAAATGTTGATTTTTTTTACTTACTGTGCCTAACATTTTAAGTACTCAGAACGATTTTAATTTATTTCTATCACACAATATGTCTTACAAATATCTTAAAATTTTATGAAAAATGTTGAAAAAATGTATAAATTAAAAGAAATTTTAACTAAAAACATTTATGAATTGTTGTATTTTGTATTTTAATGTCATTTTAGACAGAAAAATTAGCTATCAAAGACAATTTAAAACGAAACCATCAGAAAACAATTTACAAATTTTGATGAGTTAAAATTTATTCTATTCTATTAATATTCAAAAACTGTTTCACTCGAAGAATAAATGAAGCTAATAACGAAGCTATAGGCATAAAAATGTGTTGATGTTAAGCAAGCAGAAATATGTTATTTTCAATTTAGTTTTTAATATTTACATAATTTTGAAATAAATGTGACTCTCTTAGTATATTAAGAAAGGGAATTTATAATTATTTATTTTATAAATGTGTGATGCATACAGCTGAAAAATTTAATCAGCTATGGTTATGATTAAAATAAATGAAATATATTTGTATTTAAACATAAAATTTAGTAATAATTACACAGTTTGTTAAGAATAAAAGACTAGTTTTTATAAATCTAGAAGAAAACCCTTAAAGAAATATGTGCATGACCTTATGAAAAATATTTTATCAGCTAATAAATATTAGATATATATTTTAAAATTTTTCTTTGTATATCCTTGACAAAACAAATCATAATACATACTATTTGGAAATATTTTTAATGAAAATAACTATGTTCAAAAAGGGTAGAAGGCAAATAATTTTGTTTTCAGCATAGTGTTTAGAGAATTCGTGTGTATATGCAAACATTAAGTACGTCCTGAATTTTCATCGATAATTGTCTTAATGATTTTCGAGTTTGTAGTGAATGGGCGGTGTTAGTGATCTTTGAGATTAAAAATACCAATTTTACTTACAAAACCAATTGTAAATTGTCTCGACGAGTGCTATACCACTCCCTTAAATGGTACATATCTCATTTGCATTATAACTGACAATACACATTTTTTTAAACAATGAAACATTACGTTTTGCAAATGATTTTCTAATCATTTAACAACTTAGAAAAGGGTGTGTATATAATTTTATTGTAAATGTGACACTTCTTTCAATGACTGTATTTACATAGCATCAATTTCTGGGACATAATGCACAGAAAATTTTAAATAAATATTTTGTTTGCAAAAAAATATTAATATGTTTTATAATATATAATATTAGCAATACGTTTTCAAATGTTCATAAATCTTTGAAGGAAATGAGAATTAACATCTAATCATTAAATTTGTTAATATTTACACTTTGTAAATTAATAACCATTACAACATATTTTATTTATAAAAGTGTTATGAATCAATTCGTTTCTACTGAGTTTTTTCAATATTTTTTCCCTAAATTTGTAAAAAATAATTTGTGTTATGAAACATATATTGGTGAAAAGAAAGCTACATAAAATAAAATTAAAGTCATTACTCATCAAAACTTGAATTGAAAAATTTCTTTTAGTCATGAAACATATGTAATGATATCGAAGAGTATTTCTTATAATTTTACTCTTGCAACTTTCATTGAAATGTAGAAATTTTAAAAGACACTTTTACTTTCACTTTTATTATAAGGTTTTCGTCATTTTAAGTAACTGCAATTATTTATTTTATTATTATTCATAATTTTTTTTCAAAGTGCAACAGTCATTTGAAAAATTTCATATTAACACGAAACAAATGATCCTAATAACCATGCCATTGCTCAGGCCTACGAAAATAATTTTTAAAAAAAACAAAGAAACAAAGTATCAAAGCTAAATTTATTGCAGGGCTTTTGCAAATCATATGTAAATTGCTGGAAAGTATAGTTTTGAGAGAGAAGGGAAAAATGAGACATTCAATAATCATCGTAGGTTTAATGATAACTACTGCAATGTGTCATGATATTGAATAAAATGCCTTGATCTGCTGTCGAGAAATAAAAGCTTATGCTGGCTTTAGAATTTATAATATTGGTCTAGATAATATTTTTAATGATCGTTATTCGTTCAGTTTCTAGATAGAATCAATAAATGGTGGTTCCTGATAAACATGAAGGTCGAGAGGAATCAAAGGAATTTTTCAAACCAAGAAAAGAGTTTTATATTGCATGCATTGTACGGGATGTGTTTTATTTAAGTATCGTTTCATAGAAAACCTCAAAGCAAAGAAGAAAAGCAGACTACAAATTCTAAGAATTAATGTATGAATCAAGCATTATAAGAGGTTATTAATTTGGAATAGTATTAGAATGACTCCGGAATATAATATTAAATGTATGATTAATATAGTGATGCATGAGACAATTTCTTAATGATAGAAATATATTGTCACAGTGTTTCACAAAGGTGTTTATCATACAATTTCTTTATATTTTGGTGGGTTCAAATAAAATATAGCACGCATGTTTCTTATCATTTAAAAATATCAATTTACATTGTAAAATATATCAACTTCCCTCATAAAGAGATTAATGCCATTTCAACAACTTTTATTTCACAGTATGCTAAAGAGATTATTTTTTATTTATTTGACTTTCTTTTGAAAGATAGAAGGGAAACACTTTTTTAATATCAGAATTTGATATTATTTGTAATTTTTAGATTTTGCATAAGTAGTTTTTAGAATTAGAAAAAAACTTTTTAAATCAATAAATTTAAGATTTGAGGTATGTATTATAAAAGGAAAAAGCAATTAGTTATAATAAAGATTTTCTTTCCAGGGGATTCCAACTCATTGCTATTTTACTGGAAATGGGGCTGCTGACTTTTTGGTGGAGAAATGTGCAAGGTTCTTTTAGAGGACTTTGGATAGCCTTTCTTTCCATTCAGTAAAATTACTGATTATCAGAAGACATGTTGCTTGTCAGAAGACAAAATGTGCTTGTTGCCAGAAGACAAAATGTGATTCCTCCAGTAAACCTTGGGCTTTCTGATTAAAAGATCAAAAGCTATTCCTATTTTTCCTAGTATTTTTCACCATTCTACAGGTCGTGACTGCTTGCCGGGGTATTTGTATCAATTTAAACTTTGGAGTCCTTCCTTGTGTCCTCTTTGTGAAAAAAAAATTAAATTTTTTATCTGACCATTTTGCCTCACTTCCTGCACTCTTATTTTTAATATATATTGTTCAAAGTTATTGGAAGGACGAGAACTAATGGCGTCATAGTCAATTTTCTTGTCATTTGTAATAAAAAAATTATAATAATTTTCACTTCCTGTGATGCAGTGTAAAGCTTATTACGTAGGTGATTTGCAATTCTTTTTAATATGTAGTTTTTTACGTAAGCTGTTTTAATTTGTTGAAGACATCGAGAAACTTTTGAGTAAGTTTCTGAGTTCGACCGAATAGTAGCTTGTAGGGATTGTGGATTCTTCTTCAGAGAAATCGATGTCAAGTTGCAAAAAATCAATCAACTGTAATATGGGACAGTAATTGCTGGATGATGATGGGTATGGCGACGACGGAAGGATAGCGCCCACTTCCTTACAATACAGCACTTAACATATGCACGCAACAATGAGTGCACATGTTAAGTCTATAACGGTTCATATGGTGTCCGCTCTTATCATTTGATGTCGTTTACAGCTAAGTACAATGTCCGCATCTATTAATTAATTTAACATGACTCAAAACCTCAGGCATTTGCGCCACCAGTGGTCAGAAGAACTCGTACATGAATGAAGGAATGGAATGGCATTGTCTTTACAAACGAATTCCATTTCTGCCAGTAATACCATGGCACATGATAGTGGAGTCCAAAACTAGAAACACCTTGGTGAGAGATTGCAGAACTAATGCGTTATTCATTGTGTCAATGGCACTACACCCTGTATCATGGATCCTACTAAATTTTACTCCTTCGTCGTTCTCTAAAGTAATGTATACGTACACATAATAGCTATTGCAACATTTCTGAAATGTTAGAGCCCATGGTATTCCATTACCGTGAGCGTTTGACATCAACCATATTCAAAACAGGATAATATTACCTTACATCGAACTCAATATTCAAGAGTTCTGTACCACTCAAATTGAATTGCATCATTGGCCTGCTTATTCTTCCGATCTATCGCAAGTCGGAAACATGTAGTTCTTGATTGAGAACAACTGACCCAAGATGCACCACATCAACTTTAGCAATATGTGGTAGCTGAATGGACTGTTATATCCCAGGGATATATCAAAATTATCTTTGATTTCTTCTGAGGTGTTTAATAGTGGTTATAGATAACGATGGCTGCTGACTTTGTCATCATTTCCACTGCATAAGATGTCACAATTTGAATCATTTGAACTTTGTAGAACTTTTTATTTGTCAAATAAGTTTTGATGTAATATTGATGACCTTGCTGCATTTCAGGTGGTTAGCTGCGTACACATTCTCAAAATGCTGACTAAAGTTTTGAAATTTTTAATGTTCAGGACTACTAAGATTATTGGAATTAGTTCGAAATAAAAATTTCTGGTTAAAGTTTTAAGGTCATAAGATTGTGTAAGATCATGGAAAACATACATAGCTCCTATGAAAGTTGTTTACTAGAAACTGTTCCCTAGGAAGGAGATATGACACGCTTGTGAAACATTCAGACAAAAATAACATACTATTATTTTTGTCTGAACATTAAGTTAACTTTTTCACTTTTTAGATGTTTGAAATGTATGGATTATGGGATCACCATTACAGTTTTATCACATAAAAAAATGCATTTAAGCTCACTGCATAAATAAAGTAAGGCCTCCATCGCTTTTGAAAGCACGAAGAATGATTATCATATAATGTTACATGTCTCTATTAACAGTTAAATATATAAACCAATACAATATTTATTTTCAACAGCATGAAAAGCCAATAAAGTTAGCATGATTTTAGCTGCTGATAATGTTGAATCACAGAAAAGAAGGTCTCTAATGGAGGGATGAACGTAAGTATTGATGCAGGAATAACGTAATGGCTTTTCATAGAAGATTCTTGCTCAGCATATAATATTTTCATGGTAGAATCCATGACTGGTGGCATCGAGAAGAATATTCATTATCAATAAGCAGCAATCGACATTATCATATTGCTCCATTTACACACTACTTGATTACAACTTAATCTCATTGAATAATTAACTAGTTACATTTATAAAAAGTTGTATCATTTATCTCTATGAGTTTCTTGAAACTCTCTTAATGCTAAGTTTTAGCGAAGGGATTCTCTGTCATTATGTTTCTTGTACTTTTCACCTTTTTTGAGGCAATAATAGTTCGGTTTTTAGTTTGCCCACATTTGTTTCATTTCTTATTAATTGAAACTTCTGATCAGTGGTTCCCAGGTATTTTCCATTCATCTTTCACAAATAAACGAAAAATTCCTTGATTATGAAATTTCACACATTGTAAAGTATCCATTTCTAAGAGCAGTCTATTTTTAGGTATATAAATGCTATATCTTTCAAAATTGTTTCGTGTTATATTTCTTCAGGGAATATACTTGTGAAGTTTTCACAAAATAAAATAAATTGAATTTGTTTTTCCATTTTAATGTATTAAATAAATATCATTTTGTTCATTTCCTGTTTTTAATTTTTAAACAAAAAATAAGGTGTAAAAATTTAAATAGGTATTGAAATAGCACTTTATAAGAAATAAATAAAGATGGAAATATAAATTTTATGGTATGCAAACATTTAAAAAGTTTGATTTGTTTTATACTCAATGTTCTTTCTGGCACACGAGACCCAATCAAATTAGGATTAAAAATTTAAAGTAGATTCTATTACAAATATCTACCTTTAAAATGAGAATAGAACCAACTAATTATCCAATCAAAACACAGAACTCACGGCATTCGGTTGCCACCTCGGATCATATTTTTAAAATCTTATTTTAAAATTAAGATGTTGATTCCCAATGACTATTTGTTTCATTTTGTTAACAAAATTGTATTACCTCATACATTTATTTTTGCTTCCAAATATACATTTAAAATTTAATTGAACTTTTGAAATTCAATTTGTAAATTGTAAAACATTTTAATTTTAATTTGAATAGTATGGAGTTTTATGTATTTCAAAATCATTACCTATTTTTAGAAAAGGATAAATTTTAACTAATTTAAAATGAATGAAATCCAATTCCATGTAATTCAACTGGCAAAAAAATTATTATTTGAATTTTATGTTTTTATTATTACATCGAAAAAAAATGAACACTTTTATATAATAAAAAAAAATTAAAAATTTATAAAATAGTGAGACCGATCTAAAAACTTAAATAAACTGTATATGCTCAGATTGTTTTAGAAAACAATAAAAGGTGAATGATTTCTTTCTCTTAAAACAACTTCAGATTTTATTTTTATAATTTAGACACATTTTATTACAATATTTAAAATTAATATTTTTTTTAACCCAATAAAAATCAGTTCATTTTTATAAATTCTACTATTCTTTTTAAACAAATTTAAATAATTTTAACTCATCAAATTTTAATGAAATTTGTTTATTTTAACTATTGGTATATTGAAATAATAAATAATCATTTATCACTGTAATCCCTTCCTTGTAGTTATAAGCAACTAGAGGATTTTGATTGATATTTCTCATAAATCCTTTATTTTGTTTATTTTCTTTCACAATAAAACTACTACGCAACTCTTCTTACTACAGTTTAAGCAATATTCATAAATAGATTACAAATAAAGATATAATATATTTATATCTAATTTAATATGCAAAAAAAGTTTTTATTCTGGATAAATAATATTTTCTTTAGAAATGGACGTTTTGTTTTCAATATCTAGATCTGAACTAAATAATATATTCAAATTATAAAGTAATATATAAATCGGGCAGTAACACTAACTTTAATTTCACTTTCGAGCGCTATTACAATAATATTGTCCACTGGAGCAATTTCTATCGCGAATCAGCCTGAGGGCAATGATTCATTCAATGTCACGGAAAAAACCAGCCGAAATCAAAAGCAATTTCACTTGCCACAAACTGCTGAGCAATTTAATAACAGAAAAAAATTCCCAAAAAGATACAAACAAGCCGTTAATTCATTTTAGAGAAATTCAAAGTTTCACTCTACTAGAGGGTATCAACCTCGTGTAGTCGTCTGACTTTTTTATCCTTTAAGTAATTTTCAAATTCCAATGAAGGTCAGTTGTTAGAAATCTGCGTAAGTAAATACTAGGCTGTTAACTTTCACGGAAAATAAAATAAAATCACGATTTTCTTTAGCCCTGTATATGAATCCTCACAATTTTTGTGTATTCACTTACATCATACCAATTGACGACCGTTTCGTGAAATTCCACTGTTTTTAAATGCCTCATAAATAGATTTGGCAATGGAATGTCTGTTTAAAAGAGCCATTGTGTTATGATACTGGAGCATAGAATCACAATTAAGAGCCATTTGTATGTGGAAAATTTGAGGATTGTGTGCGAGAACTGGTTCAGATATTCGTTTGTTAGGATTTCAAAACAACTATTTGCTGATTGTATCCTCAAGCAAAATATTTAACAGTTACTTAATCCAAGTAATTTGCGGTTACCTTTTTAGGACTAAATACTTCATCCTTGAGAATGTATTTATCGATATCTCAAACGATATCGTTCAAGATTTTTTTCCATTTTCGTATTCTGGTGGAGTTCCACTTGTCGAAATTTGTCTGTTTTTTTAATGCAATTAATAATTTATTTGCGAATGTAAAAGTGAATGTGCACGTTTTTTACATGACATTAGAGTTAGAAACTAAAATATATTCGAATGCAAATATCAATTGCAAAATTTTTATTGTAATTTGCTTTTACACTATAACAATTTTTTTTCACAAAATAATTCATTTAAATATCTTAACCTTCATTGTATTTAATTTTCAAGCGGACTTTTAGTGATACAAAAAAAGTTACGTGCTTAAGCTTAAATTATTCCCTAAGATAATTTGTTTCGATATTTCTACATTTGTTTCTGAAAAATATTATTTGTTTGAAACATGTACTTGAATACTGTGTTTTATGTAAGTTAATAAATTATCAGAATGTTTGTAAAAATAATTATGCTTAAAGAAATTAGTTAGTTAAATGTTTTGTAATCATATTCTTGGTTCTAAAGTTTATTTAATTTGTATTATTTATTGAAAACATACTTCAAAATACTACATATTATGGCTATTCATTAAAAAATTATAAGTGCTATTTTAGATTTCTTTCAAAGGGATAGGTAAGAATATTAATATAAGATGCATATCTTTTTTTCTATTTTAAAAACCTCAGAAGTTTTGGAACTTTTCACTAAATAAATTTGCATCTATGGTTATGTTAAGGTTTTCTAAAAGCAGTGTAGCGATAGTTTAATTTTCCTTCTACCTTGTAAATATGTATATTTTCAATAATTATTTTTTCTAATATAACTGTTGTGTTTTTTTTTCTCTCCTCTTTTTTCTCTTCTTTCGCATAACTGTTAAGAAAAATTTTTTATATTTGTTTTAGCTAATTCTCAAACATGCAACTTCAGTATTTTTTCCTATGGTTTTTTTTATATTGCAAATTAGCCTTATATCATGCCGTAGTTGTTTTTTTTTAATTTTTTTTTTTAATTTTTTCTTTTAATTTAAAGTTAAAATATTGAAAAATCTAACTCACATATAATTAATCCTCACAATTAATGAAAAATTGTAATGCAATACACACCACGCGGAAAATATTCAGAAAGCCTTACAATATGCATTCAATTTCTGAATTACCTCTTACACTTTGCCATATATTACAAGGAAATCGCATTATCATGTTTAAAATGATAGGCATCATGTTCGAATAAAGCTGCTATTGAAAAATATAAATTATTTTTTACTCAAATTTATTCAAAGCATATTTGAAAAATTTTCAGGTTTCATCCTTTGTTATACGTCTATGCGATCTATTGTCCATAAATTTAAAAATACTGCTACAGCTCTTAACTCTTAAGCAATTACAATAAAACAGTATTGCATATGATAAAGTTAAAACACAATTAACTTCATATTCTTTGAAATTTTTTCTCACAGATTACACAACTTTTACAAAATCAGCGAAATTATTACAATAATGCATTATAAAATCTCCATTTTTGTGAAATCTTATAAGCATTTTCTAAACACTATACTGTTAATTGTACAAATTTCAGTACAACAGTTAAAAAATTTGCCTATGTAAAACCTTAGAAAATGTATTTAAATAATTTTTAGGTGAAATTAGGGATGTATTTTTAGCAATCAGCAAATCAAAATCTAATTATCTTTGGTGTCTTTTTTTCGAGTGACAACAAATTTTAGTTCATTGAATCAAATATAGATTTAAGTAATTAAGTATCATTAACTATCATTTTTCTCTTACATCCATTCACTATTAACTATATCCATTGTCGTTAACCAATTGTTTTTATTTTCTCTGTAGACACTCTTCATTAATCAAGTACGTCGTTGTCTGAGACAATCATTAGCTAATGTATTGTTATGCTTAGTATTGATTATTGAATAGATTAAGCTCTAAATTTATTCTGAAATATTTCATGTCTTAAGATATAAACATATATGATAAAAGATAATATTTTAATATCATTAAATTCATTGATAGAATTTGGATAATTTTATTTTAAATTTCATTCATTTACACGTATCAGTAATAAAAAATTAAGTAAACTGATTGAAATTCAAGATTCTTGAATTAATTTTAATTACTTTTTTAACTGGTCGCATCAATATTGTGGCATTTTTGCTCTATGACAATTTATTTAAAAATTGGATCATACAGTGATATTGAATTTGCTTAGTAACTTGTTTAGCATCTAAATTACTTACCAAGTCTTACTGAATTAGATCCAAAAGTCAAGGGATGATGTACAAAGTTGAGCGGACTTTCATTGTTTTAACCCTCAAGAATTATTTAAAAGTAAACTAACTTTTGTGAACAGACACATTTGAGATAATTTTAACGCAGCGTAGGAGACAGCTTAAAGGGGCTTATGACTCTGTAAAGAAATTTAACATACACTATGTTAATTGGATTCCGGTGGACTCTTCCTTGAAATTGATGCATAATCACGTGTCGCAAGGTAAGAAATTGAATAATGCAATTAGCACAGAAAAAAAGATTTTTTTTTTAACTTAGCACATTATTTTGTATTCATAACAAATGATGAATTAATTTTTTATTAATTACTGTCTTATCAGTGATATTATCCTGAAAAACTAGTCTTTTTAATTCAACACCACCTTCATGCATAAATGTTAGCTCATAATCTAGCAATAAAGATTATGCTCTTTAAAAATTGAAGATTTTTAGTGTATGAGTAATTCCAGAAATGCGTTACTTACTTTAATGGAACTCTTATACTATATTTTATGACTTAATTTTGAGATTTAGTACTTATTGTATTTAATTTACAGTAAGACTAAAACTCCTAGGATAATACTAATTTTTTTATATTTAATTTTTATGTAGCAAACCCAGGTTCTATGACTAGCACTAGATGCATAGTTACTGCTAATGTATCCCGTATTTATTTTTATTTTATTAATTAGAAAAATAAATGGGGTGTTTTTATGTATTTTTGTTCATGACAAAAAAATTGTGGTCCACGTAAATACATATGTTAACACATATGTATGGCAACATGAATAATGTCATATATTGAATATGACAGATATAGAAGATTTGTGTCTAATAATATTAATTTACATGAATTAATGTACATTAATTAACATGAAATATTGTGACAGAAAATAAATTGAAATTAAATGAATGAAGAATAAGTATTAGAGACTTATTGGAGAATTTCCTTATGTATTATTAACATCCATGATATAAAATTCTTTCCATACTTAAAATTGGTAAAACTGTAAATTATTTTTTTAAACGTTTTTTTTCCTTATACATTTATATATAATACATTATGTGAAATATCTAGAATGTTCCACAGTAATATAATATAATAGTATAATCATAGAATATTCCACAAGCTTTCTTTTTTTTATCTAAGTAGAAAATTAAAGTAAACATTTCTTTCCAAATATGATGAAAATACCACCTTATTACATTTCTTTTTAGAAATCAAAACCACTTATATTCATTTTTCTTAAATTTGATTTCGTAATTTAAATATTTTGAATAAATATATCTAATATGCATGTAGAATTTTGCATTTCATAACGTACTTGTTAATGTTTGTGTTTAAAATTTTAACGCGTCAACAATTTTATCAAGCTTAAAGTTGTTAATCATAAATGCATATAACTTTTAGCAATGACACTGCATATACATATTACATTAATCATATAATATGATAATATTTTTGCTAACAATTTTAATAAATGAAAATAATATGTATAGAAAGATCATTGCCTTACACTGATTTATAATAACATGATTAATTTCCTTTGAAAAATTCCTTTTATTTCATTTCCAATTTTGCAATCATTTTATACACAACTATAAATTAATATAAAATATTTTCCATAATAAACATTGATTTTAAAAATTTAGGACCAATTTTGCTGCATTATTATAATTTATGCTTTCATACAAAATGTGTTTCGAAAGCATTTAAGTTTTATTTACATAAAATAGAAGATAAACTATTTAACATAAATAAAAATTTAAAACTGATTGAACATTAATCACTGATATAACTGTGTTTCAATTTATAAATTATATCAATAAAATAATTTGTATTTATTTACCATGTCACTAAAAATTAAATTTTTTATGCTTTTGTGCTATTTTATTATTGAATTTAATGACGTAATTAGGTAAAATAAGGTAAAAAAAATTATTTTAAAATAAATGCATTCGATATCCGCAGATTTAAAATTTATTATTTAATCATATTTTTAAATATATATTTAAATAATAACATAAATATTGGTCATGTGTAAAATGCAGTCAATAATTTAGTGGGAGAGACTTATTTACTTGATAAGAGAATTGATAATATGTGGGATAAAATATTTGAATATAAGTCATTATATTTTAATCTACTTTGATATACTCATCATGCAGATTAAGGTTTACTTTGGCAAAAAATAATTTTGGTATTTGTTAAATATTTAAATACAATATTTAAGTATTTATCTTATATCAAATAGACAAAACTTAACATATTTTAAAAAAATAAAAAGATTTTAATTTTAGTAAATTTGAAAAAATAAATCCGTTACCCTATCTGAATTGTATACTTATTGAAAAAAATAAAACATCGGAATATTTAGATTTATTCTGTCAGTTATTGAATTGTTGATAATTCTGTTATAAAATAAAATATTATTCCAGCAGCACTGTCACATTATTTTTTATCTAATTTAAAAAGAAAAGTAGAAATATATAAAATTCAGAATTTTTATTTTTCTTATTTCAATTTCCTTGTATATTGTTGTAATAAATTACAATAATTTGAGCTTAGTTGAGCAATAAATTATATTAATAAATTTGTTAAGATATCTATTATTTAATTTGAAATTTCATTTCGGAATGTGAAAAATGAGTAGATTAACATATTAATTCTGAATTGATAAAATATACATGTTTAAATAATAAAAATAATAGTTATTCTTATTTTTACTTAAAATCATGTACAATCTTCTCGCCTAGGGCTTATCATAGTTTTTAAAAAACATAAATACTTGTCTCATTCTTTTACATTAAAAAGTCCAAAGTAATGCCATTAAACTGTAAAAGTCTTTAAATATCATATTTCTAAATTTCATGTTTGAATTATTGTATATTACTGCTGATTAGTATGTACAGCTGTATTTATATAAACTATATATTGGTAAATTGAAAATAAATTTATTTTCAAAGATATTTACCAATATTTAGTTTATATACATACAGCAGTTCATACCAATCAGCAATAATATACAACTATTCATGTATGGAATTTAGGAATAGAATACTTAAGGATTTTGCAGTTTCATGATCATTGTATCTGCTAGTGGATGACTTGGCTGCCATATTTTAAAGGACCCTTGAATGTTTGCCCTATGCCATCGGTTAAGGGTTGGCAGTTTTTTCGTAGACAACCTTCAAATGTCACAATTTTTGAAGGCTGATTTACAACCTTCAAAAAATATACTTTTCTTGGGGCTGCAATCTCATGACATTGGGACGTGATGTGAACTTTTGTGACACAACTGAATCCTTTCATTTTATGAAAATTTCGCAATTTAAATATGGTTGATGCAATGTTCCCGTATGTGGGCAACGATGGCAATTACATTTTAATAATGCAAATAGTGACTAAAATTATCAAATTTTAGAAATATATGTGCATATACATATCATTGTGCAAGCAAAAATCCTCATTTAAGTTACTTTACAGGAAGATTATATCAACTACAGATTAATTGCGAAAGTTTCATAAAAAAGGATTCAGGATTCAGTCTTTAACGAAAGTTCATATCATGTCTCAATGTCATGAGTTTGCCTAAGAAAAATATATTTTTTTAAGGTTGTAAATCAACCTTCAAAAAATGTGACATTTGAAGGTTGTCCACGAAGCAACTGTCAATCCTTGACCGATGGTAGTTGACAACTATACGAAAGTCATTTAGATTATAACATCCAAGTCATCCACTGGCAGATATAATGATCAAGAAACTGTAAAAGTCCTTAAATATCATATTACTAAATTCCATGTTTGAAAAATTGTATATTATTGCTGATTATTCTGAACTGCTGTATGGATATATACTATATATTGGAGAATATCTTTGAAAAGAAATTTATTTTCCACTTGGATTCCGGTAAAATTGAAACGAGAGCACAACAAAAAAGGTTTAATGTTTATAATATCAGTTCTTATCGAATATCCTTTAATTTTTTTTTAATCAGTGACATACGAGTATTTTTATCTATTATTTTTCAGGTTTTTACCGGACAATTAATAAATTCAATAAAAATAAAATAAATTAAAGATGAAGAATAAGCAAAAAAAAAGTAGACTAATTAATAAAAGTAGCATAGTTTGATGAATTAAAATTAATGACATAGTTTGGAAAGTGGAGAAAATTATAATTTCTTTATTTTTTAAAACGAATCCGTTTCTGCTGATTGCATCTTTATAAAAAAGAAAAGCATTGGTTTTATTGACTTCGTGGGATAAATAATGATGAGAGGTAAAATAATTAATGGTTTGATAAATATTTCTTTGAGTATAATGATCTCTATCATTTTATTTAATGACAAAATATGTTAATTTGAATGTATAAAATAATTTATTAAAGTGGCCTAATAAAAGTCAAATAAATTTTAATGACTTATAACATTTAAGGTGAAAATAAATTTTAAATATTCATTTGCATTTTGAATTTTTAAATTTTTTCGAAACATTCAATAAAAATAAAATTGTAACTCTTAAATGTAAAAAATTAACTTCGTGATTTCTTTCATTTTTTTTCATAACAATTTTTTAATTTTTTTGTGAGTTGTTTCTAAACATTACCGCAAATAACTTTTAAGTAATATTTTTTCATTTCACACATATTTTTGCAAGTCATAGTTTTTATATATTAAATCTTTTTCACCAGAAAAATTGGAAAATAGAAAGAACAATAACCACAAAAATACCAGGAGAAATTCATTTATGAAATATTAGTTTGGGGAAAAAGAAATCCATTATTTTTACGTGAACTTTTTGTAACTTCTTTCAGATTCGCTTTGTAAAAAGGTTTAAACAAGTTTTCATGTAGATTTTTAGGTCTTGTGCGAAGCTACGACTGCTGACATGCTGTCAAGTTTGATAATTTTTGATATTTTATAGACATTCTCGACGATGTTGTATCCATGCGAGGTGCATCTTTAGCATCCAAATACCCAAACGGAATCGACGAAACCAAAATTGTGCGTAACTGGTTGTTACAGTCATATATAGGACGATAAGCACCTTTCACAATTTTAGCCACCTGGTAAGCATTTTCGCCATTATAAAAGAAAAACTAAAATGTATCGAATTTTCTGTTTGTTGTCTTCTATTTTTAAAACCTTGTACTCATAACTGAATTAATCAAACAAAAAACCGCAAGAGAATATTTTAGTGTCAAATGTCACCTTTCCAATGAGCATAAATTTGAAATTGTTTGATAGATACCTCACGAGATAGCGATCACTACAGACGTCTACCGAAAAAATAATGGATAACTTTTTCCCCAAACTAATATTATAGAAAGTGAGGATTTTGTTATTTTTCAAGTTCAAAAATTTAATTCAATTTTAAAATTCCTTATAAAGGTACACATTGACTGTGAATCGAGATTATAGCTTGCTTTAATTTTTATCAAGCATGTGTGCAAATCAAGTGCATAAATCGTAATGAATATTACGATTCATTTACAATTTGGCATCATTATGCTCGCCCAAATGTTGAAATTGGGCGAGGATGCTTACGTTATTTTATTGCGAAAGAGTTACATGATGGATCATAAGCATATGTAGAGTGTGAGAGACAAGAAAATTGACCTTTTCCATTTAAGAGATCCTAGCTACTCATATTTATGAAAATCAAGACACGTAATCATTTAGCTGAAGCAACCTCGGTTTTCACATCACACATCAGGAGTAAAAAAAAAAAAAAAAAAAAAAAAAAAAACGCCAGATATACCGAGTTAGACTTGGAAGGGTGTGGTGGCACAGAATAGACGTGACTTACACGAAAATGTTCTTTCATTGACTGGGCGTCATTTTTTGCATCCTTTCCTGGGAAATATACCTTTTTGAGCTCATTCTCAACTTAAGAGAAAAAAAAATCGTGATTGCGTCCGATATCAGCTATTTGTCATTAATGATTTTTGCCCAACGGGTATTCAACTATAAACCAAAAGATTTAGAATTGCTGCGCTGTCTGCCGAGCCTCTGGTGGGATGAAGTGGCCTTTGTGACAAGTGTTCTCCTGCACTCAAAACTCAACTGACCCAGTTCAGATTTTGCTGAGTTTTATTTTTCTTCGTTGCTTTCTCTCTGCGCTTTCCCATTCTTCCTTCCGTGATTTCATTCTTCGCCATTCATTTTATTTCCTTAAAAAATAGATTAATACAATGGATTTTTACCACCTGTCGCCCAATATGGAGGAGCGACTTCGAAGGCCAACAAGTTGTGTCACCTTGACCTTAGTAGATTCATTAGTGGCTTTTGATCAAAGTTAGCTCTATTGGAACCACCCGTACCCGTTGGAGATCTCTATGATTATTTTAAAACCTATATTGCTGCCTTATTTTTTATTTATTTTTGTTTAGCATTTTTCAACGAGGAAATTTTTTTCATCTTGGCATTCATTGCTTTTAACTTTTCCGTCAAGAAAATGAATAATTCAGCAGCGTTGAAAAATTGTTGAAAAAAATGTTCAGCAAGACTTTATGAAAGTTTGTAAATAATAATGGATAAAAAAAATAGCATAATTAAATTATTTATTCAGATCGATCAATCATTGTGAACACTATCTGAATAAGCGTTCATTCAACAAGAATTTCTTAAGAAAGGGAATGTGAAAAGCAAGGTTGAGTTTCGAATTGTAATTTCTATTAAGGCAAGAAAATTAACTGAAATTATATTTCTCGAATAGTTAAATATTTTATATAAAAATAATGAAGCAAAATACGTATTTTTATATTGTATTAAATGATTTTATTTAAAGAAAAGTATTGAAACTCATTTAATGGAAATTAAAATTGATATCTTTTTTCATATATTATATAAGTTTTTATGAAATAAAATAAAATTAAGATATTAGAATAATGAACTTATGGTTTAATTTATTGAAACATTTATTTTCAGTGTATATATCAGAAAAGAATGCTAATGATTTTCAGCCAAAAAATTATTATTTACCGGTTTTATATGACGATAAATATAAACATACAAATGATTGTTAAGTTAATTTATATTTATCCAATTAAAAAGAAAAAATCAATTATTCAAAAATCAATCAAAATCAATCAAAAATTAATCAGAGAGATCATTCTCTAAAAAATAGCGTTTTTAAGAATTAAATTATTTCAGACAATGTAAATTATTTTATGGAAAGAAAACTATAAATGAAGTTATTCATAAAATAAAAGTAGAACTGTCAAAAATATTTTTAAAATAAGTACGCTTGTTTCATATAGCTATTTCCCACTATTAAAACCCTAATTTGTAATTACTAACCCTGTAAATTATGCAACTGTATTTTCTTATCTATACGAGGAAAAAAAAGTTTTAATTTATTGGTATTTTTCTTATGAGTAAATTGTTAATTACCATAACTATTATAAATCTGTATAGCTTTATTTTTTAAATTATTATTAATTATCTTAACTATATAAAAATATAATTATTATAAATCTTATTAATTTTTAAGCTATTAGAACGAAAACACTAGGGCCTAGTACTTAAATTATAAATAAAGCAAATGTATACACATCCAATGCGTTATGCAGTTAAATAAATTAAAAAAAAATTAATATTTATAATAATTGCTCTGGAAGTAAACTAATAAATAAATTAAAGGAATTTGAAAAAAGATAAAAGTTAAGTTGAATTATACACCATAAACAAAATGGTGAAAGAAAAAAAAATTAATAAATTTTAGTTAAATCAAAAATTGAAGCAAATTTATTTTTAAATGATTTTCAAGCATTTGTCTGATGAAGTTTAAAATGGAATGAAAAACTTCAAAAAATTACAGCAAATATTGAGATTTTAAAGGTTGAATCACAATAAAGCTCAAATAAAATGCTCGACACGATTTAAAGGATTGTTATACAGAAAATGTTAAAAAATATAACATTCCTCAGTAAAAATAAATTTGATCCTCAATACTGCTGTAAATATCACCAATTTTTCATATGGAAAATACATAGTGATTTTTAAAAATTGGCAGTATATAGTGAAACATATTATTATCTTATTTTTCACAACATGTAAATATAATATCAACAAGAATCTTTCCTTAAAAATTGATTCAATCATCATACGCTATTCTACAAAAATTTTTTAACCTTTAAGAAAATTTGCAGGTCTTACTAGAAGTATAAGCAAAAACATCCTATCTGACGTGCACTTGATTCAAGAATAGCTTTGCATTTAATAGGATTTGTTTCAAAATTATTTGGCATGAAAAATATTGGACAAGTATGCCTCTGAGAATGCATAAAGCAAATAACAAGATTTTTTATACAAATTAAAAATTCATACTAAGTAGTACGAAATTCCCGAAATGTAATTAACGTTATTAACAAAATGAGATTGATGTTAATCAGTGAATTAGTGGGGGAAAATTTTTTTATTTTAAATAATAAATATTTTTAAACAGTAATATTATAATTTAATTACAGATACCTGTGTGCCATATTTTTATCATTAGTTCCGTGTTATATAAACTCTTACAATATTTTTAGCCCACTCTATTCAATATAGTTTAAATATATAATTTAAGAAATCGAGTGTTTCTCTCTCTCTCTCTGATTGTCAGATTTGTCAAACATGTTTGCGTTCTTAAGTCTTTGTCGTATTTAATTGAGAGAAAAATATTTTATTCGGATTATATTGGATTTATTCCTATTATTTTTGAGAATTAATTTGAATCATTTAAGATTGGCTGTATTTTAATAATTAAAATAATAAAAACTCATTCTTTTTAATGAAATTCAACTCAATACTTTTAATTATTTATGAAGTTAAGTAAAATTTAAATAACAGTCAGCTTTAAAATAATAAATTTATATTATTTAATTAACTTTTCAATTAGTTCTTAAAATTATTAATTTCTAAACTACTTTTTTAACTCCATTTTATTTGAATAATTTCTACTATTTTTTTTTTCAGCAATGTTTATTTTTGTAATGGGGATTCATTAGAAGATACGAGTTATTTGCGATGTCACAGATTTCCATATAAACCTCAAGGCATTTCATGATGTCTTTGTTTCTTGTCAGCACAGTAATTTGAATACAAGATAAAAGAAAAGAAGACAATGTATGCAATATCCCTTAAGAAAATAATCACTGGCTCCTAAGTAATCGTTACTCGCAAATGATACTTATAATGAAAGTAATTATTAACATCAAGCATGATGAAGTTACAAATTATGTCAATTGGAGAAGTAAAATAAAAGTATAGAAAAAAATTTCATTTAAATGAATTGTTATTTTAACTGTTTGTTTTTATTGATCTATTTGATAGTGTTTCTGAGCTTACTTCCGCTTCATAAGTAACAGCCTCTGGATTTTATGCGAATGATATTTATTCAGTAATGATTTATCATAAAAAATATGCTAATTTACCTTCCCGTCATAAGGCATGCCAACGCCTTCTATTGTTCTTTTTGATCTAGACTTGAAAGTCAGGAATGAATCATTTAAATATAATTCTAGGTTATATTTCCGCAATTGAATTTTCGATCATAATTTTCTATATTTCTTTATAACATCACTGGTTTAAGTTTTCAATATAATAACTATTTCATGCATTAGTATATTAGAAAATTAGGAAATACTTTTAGATAAATTTATTAATAAAATATGCATTGGTTATTTAAAAATATTTAAAAAGTTGCTGGAAAACCATTTAAATAAGAATTGTATTTTTTTTAAAAAAAATTGGTTTTGAAATATTATCATGTAAAAAACAAAGGAGACTGTTTTGGTATAAATCTCATATAATAACTGTATTTAACATATGTACTCTACATATACATGAAAAAGTTTTTACATTTGCTAAAAAGTATATTGTTCATCTTAATAGTGGAAATTGAGATATATTCTTACGATAGTTGAGATCTATTCAAATTTCTTAACAGACAATTAATACTAATAAGTTTCAAAAAATAATGTAGTTTTTAATACATTTACTAGATCAACTAATATTAAATTTCTTTCTACCATTTAATAATGCTAGAAACAAGACCACTAATATATTTAATGGTCTTCTTGTATTAGAAAAGATAATTTCACATCTTATAGGAAAAAATCTGCGATAATATTGAATAGTAATTATGCTTTCATCTAACACTAATATATATTATAGATCACCTTATGTAAATTGTTTTCAAATAAATTCACTTTAACTAGTCTTGTCCAACATCTTACATTTTGGATGAAAATATCCATGGATAGTGTTTACACATTCTAAAATACGTTCTTCAAATTCAAGTTCATTCAAAAGCTATTTAAATGACAAGGGTTTAAAATAAAGCTGTACCAGATATATCTAGAAAGTAGCTTAAAATAGTTTCAATTAAAATTTTTAATTGGTAGTTTGATTTTAAACTTCACTTATGGTTCATTGATAGTTAAAAATTATAAACCTTTAAGAAAACTAGGCATTAATTTCTGCATATGTACTTATTTTGATCTCATAGATATTTTTAAAACTTCATATAGTTGGATCCTAATTTATATAAAGTTCAGATGAAAATGATGCATCTTTCCTTCATCTATCATGATTCTGAAAAAAGAATTATTTCATACTTTGTACCCTGCAAAGCTTTTATGTTACCACTTTTTGATTGGAAAATTAGGACAAAATTTACGACTATGTTGTGAGTAACTGAATATATGAATATAAAATCAATTTCCTCGTCTACGAATGCCATCAGATTTCAAAGAAAGGCATAAATTTTTTAATTTATTTATAATTACTTTAAATAAATTAAAAGAATTGTACAATTTTAATTTACCAAATAATGTGAAAAAAATCAAGAGAAACACACTTTCAATATTAGTTTTCGTTCACAATTTCTAAAAGTTATAAAAATGATTATGGCAAGGTGTTGGTAAAATGAAACAATAAATAACGAAAATTTAAAATTTTAACTATAATATTCCTTAAAATATCTTTAAGCAAATATAACATTTATCCTGTTTGATTAATAATTCTTTGGCTATACGCTAAACGAATTCTTATTGTGTTTGAGACAAAAAAATGTTTTCAATTATGCATACATAAACTTTTTTGTTTAATGTAACATTTGTGTCTTATTTCTCCTCTTTTCTGAAAAACATTTATTTTCCAGCTCAAATAACAGTTTTCTCTAACTCGAATGAAGCAATCAATGCAGATAATTTCATGAGAACAAAATAATGGCAGTTATCAAAAAAATTTGAATATCTTAAATTTTCAAAAAAAAAATTTTTTTTAAAAAACCTTTTATCAATAAAATAGATTTTCTTAGTAATATAATAATGTAATAAACTACTTGGAGAATTTTGTCACAGTTGTCAATATTTAAAGGTTTTAATGCAAAAGAAACAATTGAAATTTCATTAAACGCAGAAAATTAATTTCACAGAAAATTGTATAAATATTTGCTAATATGTTTTTTTCTGCACCTAATTTTCTTAAAATAAACTCTCATTCAAAATGAACAAATGCACTTTTATATTTTATTTAATTAATATTATTAAATAAAGAAACTAACTAGTTTTAGTTTGCTTAATAAACAAGTATTCATTTTTATATGTCTAAATATCATCATTTCTGCATATTTGATAATAATTTTCAACAGTAAACCTATGTATAGTTTACTAGTAATCTCTTAGTATTGTCGTGGGAGTGTCGTATTTTGCGCATTGGGTCATTAATTTCGTGAAATAATTAGGAATTGATACTTTTTAGCACAGAAAAGTTTGTGATAAAGCCAAGTTTTCCAAATTTTTCATATTTTTACTAAGCAAAAAGGAAAGCATTTTAAGTTTATTTTTTTATATTTTTCTACGTTTTGTAAAAAAATTCTTTTATAAATGAAGAACTTAAAACAAGAGTGTGTTAGAAATTCCAAACTCTAATGGATAAAATAATAATGTAAAAATTTCTGTCGTATTTTGCGCATTGGGTCATTAATTTCGCGAAATAATTAGGAATTGATACTTTTTAGCACAGAAAATTTTGTGATAAAGCCAAGTTTTCCAAATTTTTCATATTTTTATCAAGCAAAAAGGAAAGCATTTTATGTTTATTTTTTATATTTTTCTACGTTTTGTAAAAAAATTCTTTTATAAATGAAGAACTTAAAACAAGAGTATGTT
>JAPDSC010022013.1:62747-80062 GCA_026290005.1 Latrodectus geometricus | reverse complement strand
TGAATCCAGAGTACAAGATGTAATATCTATATTAGATTCTGTTTTGAGGTAGATTTTGATCTTACTTACCAGAAATAGTCTGAGTATTTGTATACAGTAGGTAACAACGCATGTACAAATACTACCAATGCCATATATCAAGGTAAATTTTAGCTTATCAACCCAAGTAAATTACAGCATCTAGACAATCATTTGATGAAGTTTTCGTAACTGGCTGTTTGAGACGCGAACTTTGCTCATCTTTACCCTTTTGAACATAGCATATTAATCTGGTGAGAATTGCTAATTTATTGGGATTCACTTAATAGTGGTACATTCAAAACACAGTGGAGCTTGATATATTTTATATTTGTCCAGTGTCCAATGATGTGCTCTTGAGTTAAACTTTAATAATTTGAAAATATTCAATGAGGTAATACCAATTTTTTCTACTGTTCATGATTTATATCAAAAGCAGTAAAACAGGTGCTTAAACTGCGTCTCACGTTATTTAAATATTGTTTCCTGATAAAATTCTACATAATGCAAGTAATATTTAGATCAATTGTTCTTCAACGTATTTTGATATTTCTTCACTAATTGTGCATTTTATATATTATACTCCATCAGTGATAATCTTTCCTAATTGGATTCCCTGTATTTAGATAGAGTGAAAGTATGCTTCACATTCCAGAAATACAAATAGGCTGATCAAACGTCTGCATTTGGGAGGAAAGATGCCTTTAGGTTCAAAGAAGCCAGTTGGTCTATTTAACGAATTGCTCGACATTTGGATAGGAGCGATATTAATAGGCGATGTTGGTTAGAATAGATGACCCATAGTTGATGCAGTGCCAAGTTATAACCAAAAGACAGTCAGAAAATAAGGACTAATTAATAGTTATAACTGTAATCATGGTTTCCGATTTTGGATTATCGAGGACTCTGCATGCAATCGATGCTTTATTGATCACAAGAATCATTAGTAAATATTTTTGAAGAAGAAAACTGAAATATTAGGAAAGTAGTAAACAATAAAAAAAAATCATTAAAAATATTTCTGAAGAAGTATGCCTCACCTTGCTACTCATTATCTTTGATTTCTGTTTGCATACAAGCCCAATTGTTGTAGTATAGAAGACATAAGACAAGATTCTCATAAATTAAATGTCTTTGAACAATATACAAAGACAAATCCAAATTTATGAATTAGTATCAGGCATTTTCAACCATGAATCACACGTACAAGAATAGTACTGCCTTCGGTCATTAATCCTAAGTAAAATGATCTCTGATAACCCTTCGGAGATGTGTCTAGATATCAACTAGGCCAGTGAGATAAAAACTTAACTGCACCATACATATGGCTTGATAGCAAAAGCGATGATATATTTCTCTTCCTTTTATAATTGGGGTCTTTTTGTTGTCATCAGTAACATCTTTCCGTCACAGCGGGGCGCTAATGATATTCTTCAACCAGTTTTATTGCCCATCATGTCATGTCCTCTGGATATTACATTTCAGCAATATAATGACCGATAGTTTTATAAGACGCATGGCGTCTTCGTGCTTACTCAAAGTATCTTAGCACACAAAATACCTGGAAGTCACCTCCACTGAGTACAAAGTGAGAGTTATGAACAAGTCTGTGCAACCACTATGGGAATTTTCCTATTTAATCCACTATTTGACAGAATTCACCGTAATTTAACACCAAAAGTCACCAACTAGCTTTATATACCAAAACTAAGATGAATAATTGCTTTCACTTGGAAATTGGTAAATCAAAGTGTTATTGATATGCTCACTTTATGATGCGCTTTGTCATGTAAAAACCATCATATACTTCTAATATTGTAATCTGTAATCATTTGTTTTTACCAATGTACATTACTATATCTTCTTATTTCCTATCCGTTCTGAATCATCCTTCTTAGATTCTTAACATTTACAAATACACACATATCTCAGAGTATGATATATTATTTCACATAAACTAAATTAAGGAAAATTATCAATATATTTCATGGTTAATTTATTGAAATATTACAAATTATATCTTGAAAGTTGAGTGTAACGCCTCATTTTAAATAATAAAAATGGTAAATTTTTATCGTAAAAATTATATTAAAATATTTTTTATTATAATTTTTACTTAAAAATATTTTAAGTAAAAATTAATCTATTTGTTATAAATGATAAAAAAAAGATAATAGATTCCAAAATAAATGGTTTGCAAACTATACTTGATCTTATTTCCTTTGAAGAAACAAATTACGAGATTTTGTTTTATGAATAAATGTACGTTTGTTGATCTAACTGATTTGGAGCAAACAATGTTTAAATTTGTATGACAATTAAGAAAATATAAATGAAATGACTGAATTTGAGAATAAATCAAGAGCAAAAAGTAACTTTTATGAGGGCGGGTCTGACAAATGAAGTAGAATCAACTCAGAGCTTTAACACTGCCTCAGGATTCCCATTGTTTAATTTGAAATTTTTTTTTTTGAAGATTGAAGACATTTTGAATCGTGAATTCTTAGCGAGATGCCGAGAAAAAATTATTCTGATATCATTACTTAAAACAGTTAAAGAGATTATAATGTTCGCTTGAGACAAAATATTTGTTAATATGCGCTGGTATTTGTATTACTTGTAAGAAAATCACTATTCGTAAATAATTACAAGGTTATCTATATTTAATCATTTTTGTAGAAACAATTTCCTCGTTTATATATTCAGGAAGTTGAAATTTGATAATACTGTATTCATAGATCAATTTTTTTATTTACAAAAAATGTTTCATCACTAAAAGTAATTTTTTGTTTTGTATAATGCATTTCTTGTGATACGCATCTCAAATTAACTTTTTGATGCTGAATCTTATTCAATAGTATATGTATCGAAAATCTTTTCAAACAATTGAAAATAGGCTTTCAAAAAGATATCATTAAGTGATTTCCAAGACAACAAACGTTTCTGAAAAATTTTGTGAGCTTAAAAACCATTAAAAAAGTAGGTAATATGTTTCATTTTTATAAGGGTAATACAAATTGGATTATAGTTCGACTAAAAGAATTCATTTTCAAAAGAATTTTTCTTTTCTAAATTGATAATTCCAATAATTGTCTGATGAAAATTGTAAGATCTTAGTAAATAACTCATTAACAACATGAAACAATTTAGTTATCAATTTTAGATAAGAATTTTACATAACATTATGCATCGTGTTTCTCAGAAATATTATTTTACTATTGATAATGGGTGTTTCAAAATGAGCCAGTGAAAGAGAATAAATTTTTTTGAAATTGATAAAATATAAAATAAAATTGAAAAATTATTCAACAGGTTCAATATAAATTTATATATTTTTGTACAGTGTCATAGTTTATTCTTAATTATTACACTTCAATAAAAATAGAAGCTGCTTAGTTAAGATTTTATACATAATCAGAAAATGAATATATTTCCGCAAAAGAATCATTTGTATTTTGAAAAACATACAAATTTCTTAGTCATAGCATTCTAAGACTTGTAAAATATGTAATATTAGATTTGTTGAATTTTATAAAGAATGCTTGTAAATTTTTTGAGTTAATTAAAATTTGCAAAAGAATATTAATGTTGTTGCTAAAAAGGGAAAATGTATGTCATACTGAATGTTATTACCCATTTTATCAAAATTTTAAAAATATGGCAAATATACTAAACTAGATTATTTGCTAAAGATGCACCTATTATTAGAGAATAGAATACAATGAAAAATTTATTTAAATGAAAATTTACGTATTTGTATAACTCGTCTAAGGTAATGAATTTTCATGTCATGAATTAAAAATTGTTATGTGTAACATGTATTTGTAAATTTAACTATGTTTAATTATTAGTTCATGTATAACATACCTAATACTAAAACGCAGTTAAATTTGATATATTTCTTTATTAATTTAGTAAATGAATGTACATTTTGATAATTGCCATTGATTATCTTTTAAATATAAAGTTGTGTTGTCCAAATGTCAAGAGCATCTTTAATTATTTTAAAATTTATAAATATTTATGTAAAAAAATTGACTAAATAAAATGTATTTTGTCCACTATATCATTGTTTCAAGATTTAATTTGCTTGAATAGAAAATAAAATTTTTTCAGGATTATTGAATTATAGTGCAGGAAAATATTTATTTGTAGTTAGCTCTTCATATTTTCTAATAATTCCTAATTGAGTGATGTTAATAGCTATCAATTAAATATTTTTATATCATTGAATTAGCTGCGAATAATTTTTTTAGTAATTCAATTTTCCTTAAAAATTAAACTTACAACCATTTATAATATATATGTTATCACAATTTTAATAGCTATTTTCAAAAACATATTAATGTATAATATTCACACACATTATACATTCTTAAAATATCTATGAGAGGTAAATATATTACTTATTTACAGTATTTCCTATTTTAATAAAAATAATATGTTTTAGTTATTCTGTTTAAGTTTTTCTTATTATGTAGAATTATGTTTAAATTAATGTGTTATATATTTTGTTCATTTTACATGAAACATTTCATATAAAATTTTTTTCCTTCTTACAAAAATTATCTTTATATAATTATACTATGCATAACCATTTTATATAAAATATGAGATGAATAGTAAAACCGGAACCAAATAAAAATTGAATTATTTTTATCACGCATTTTTGTCATATAATTATAACATTGTAAGGCATTTTATAGATATATTACATAAAGGAAACCAAATAATAATTTTTAATCAATAAGATATTTTTAAATTTTTCTTTTATTGTAGCAATTTTATACACACAATTATAAATTCGTTATTAACGTTATTTATAACAGTTATTTACAATAGAGTTATTATACAAAGTATTATTATTACAATTGTTTTGTTTTCATTTCATCATTATTACAAACATATTATGATGTTATCCTTGCAAATTGTTATTACAAAATCTGTACATAATAACAAAGAACGATACAAACAAAATGTATTAAATTGTCTTACAAAATCATGTTATTTATGGATTTACTATTTACTATTGATATCGTAGTTCTTATTTGATTTGTGAATTCTTTAAGAATCTTATTTGATAAATACCCGCAAAAGGTAACACCAACAAAAAGTTTTACTATTATCTAAACATATGATTGTCATTTAATCTTACTTATTTTATTAGAGTATTGACAGAATGGATTGGGGATTGGATTACGATCCGTTTTTGTACAAGGGTCTAACTGACCGAAATCTGTGAAAAATCCTATTTTTGCAAATATCTATAAAAATTAATACATTGAATGGTTCGTCTCTAACAGTGATGGGAAAGCAATACCTGCTAACTAGAGATACAGGCCAGGACACTCTTAAATCATCTTGAACTTGACCAAAATCTACAGCTTATAGTTGATACGAATCACTACACTTTTTCAAATCACAGATGGCAGACGATCACACAAACAGTTGAAACTTTTGAAGAAGATTGATAAGCATTTTATTTTTTTAATATTTTATGACAACTCCATAAATATTTTTCTATTAAAAATACTAGGAAATTTCATACCCTATTCTAAATCGAAAAACGAAATAACTATTTTTTGAACACCTATTTATCTTGTTTCAATATGTTCTAAAGCATTATATTGTTCAAAAGATTTCATTTATGTTTTGGAAACCATAAAAAATTGTGCATGAAAAATAGTGTTAAATTTGTTTGTTCTTTTTATACGCAGTTATATGCAACTTTTACAGTACTATGTAATAGTGGTTTCTTATTTGATTGACTCTTTTTATATACATATTTCCAGCTATTAAACCGTGGTTGCCTGGTACGTAACATAGTTGCATCCTTCAATTTACCATTGCAGGGACTTGCAATATCTTCAGTTCAGAATGATTTTATTGAATCACTTCCTCAGCAATTTAACATTTATAAATGAGTGGAATCAAACATAAATATAAACAATAAACTAATATGCAACGAACAGGTTTTTTACGAGTTTTAAACTTGTTTAACAACCTTATGTTAAAAAACATAAGTTTACTAAATTTCTGATGAGGTGCAGTGAAAGAACATACACGTGAAGTTTTATTTGTCTATAAAGTGTACCATTGTAAAGAATGACCTAAAATAAGGATATTGATAAAATTGTAATTAATTTTACAGAAAAAAATCATAGACAGCAGCAAGTTAATAATGACAAGAGTGGTTTTCAAAATTAGAATAAGATTGAGAACATAATGGGATTCCATCAACCAAGAACAAAAGCCTTATTTTAAGAATCCATATTTTTTATAATTATAATTATTAGATAATTTAATTGAATTAATATGATAAAATCATCCTCAACAGAATTTAATTGTTAAAATAACTAAGTTAATATAATTTTTAAATATAAACTCGTATTAAAAATAAACATATAAATTC
Source organism: Latrodectus geometricus (assembly GCA_026290005.1). Taxonomy (NCBI): domain Eukaryota; kingdom Metazoa; phylum Arthropoda; class Arachnida; order Araneae; family Theridiidae; genus Latrodectus; species Latrodectus geometricus. The sequence continues at coordinate 73,632 of JAPDSC010022013.1, read as the reverse complement.
GTCAATTGCTTTTAAAACAGTGAATATGAAAAATATAATAAATTCAAATATATTAAATAAATATGCATGAAAACAATTAATATTAGATACACATTTTCTGTTATTTATATTTCTTTATCAAATTTAATAAAATTTGAGGTGGTCTTGTTAATTAGTATCTTGTAGGAGTTCATTCAAGCAAAATGTATTGAAATCCCATGGGGGGGAGGTCAGCCCTGTGTAAAATGCATTGAGCTAAAACGAACAATACACATATTGGAAATTCGTAGTATCTTCATCAGAAAGAAATCCCGTCTTGCTAAAGCGTCAAATTAAGATGAATCCTAGATTATCAATATTATTCTATTACGTAGACATAATGTGATGCGTGAGGCAATTTTACATATAATTGATACGAACAATTGCAAAAAAATGTACATGAAATGCTTAATAGCTTCATTATTAGAAAATAGAATTGTAAGAATTTTCCAATTTCTTGAATCAAATTAAAATAAATACTAAAAATTATGTATAGAAAACTAGCGTTTTTAGAAAAAAACTTAATATTATTTTTAAATGTTTTGTATCATCAAAAATTTTAATACCCAAATTGAATAAAATTTACTGACTTTTACACTTTCTATACGTTTTCTTATTAAATACATAAAAATAAATTAGCAATTTATTTTTTTTATGAAATGGAACATACGCTTTATTTGAAAGTTAATAATTCTTTAATTCTTAAGACGTTCTTTTCTATTAATTAAAAAGGAGAATAGACTTTAAGCAATATACATTTCATTTTGACTTGATTTCTTGATTTAAATTACGTTAAAGAACAGGCGAGATTGAGTAAACTAAGGATTTTTTAAATGTTTTAAGAGAAGAATTTTCTTTTAATGAATGAATTACTTGTAAAATTGAACTCTATACAGTAATCATTAAAAAAAAAATCGAAGATTTGTCTTTCTGTTCAGAAAGTTTTTTCTCTAAACTACAATAAATTACGTATGTAATAAAACATTTTGTTTTATTCAAAAGAAAAAAATTGTTTTGGAAGACTAATAACCAGTTGCAAGAAAACTATGTAAAGGATAATTTTAAGTGTAGTGAGCACACTTTCTTTATAATAAAAACTAAATTACCTTTATTATTATCAAAAATAATTTGAATTTTAATTAACAGTTAAAGCATTTATATAACGGCCATAGTAATATATCAGGAATATATGTCTAACCACGGAAATTTCAATATTGCATATTGAACATTCAAAATTGCATTTACAATAAGCTATTTTGTTTTTTCGATGAGATCATATAGTTGTTCATAGGAAAACTTGCTTTCTCTAAGACAAAATGATCAATTATTAGGCTAATAGTATTATATAATATGAAAAACATATTAATTTTTCTTATAAAATCATTTGAAAGTTTAAACAGTAGAAAGAAAAAAAATGGGAAATTCAAATTAGCGTTCAAATTATATTTGATATTGATATAAATAATTTTATGATGAACAGAAAAGGTAAATAATTGTTCTTTCAGAAAGCAATTTTTTTTCAAATTAGATTATAATAAATTATAACGTTCAATATATCTTCGACAAGCATAAATGGTCAGTACATATTTTTAAAACTTATTTCCAAAAAGAAAAATAAAAGAAAATGACTTGTTTGTATAACCTAACCTAATTTAGTACCTATTAATATCTGGATTCAAAGCAACAATATTTATTTTAAAAGAATATTTCTAAATATTTATTGAAATAATAGCAAAATTCAAGGTAACAATTTTTTTTTAAATTTATTTTTCTAACTTTTATTTTAATTGTTGTCATAACAGTTTTAAATAAATATTAGTTTAAAATCCTTTGAAATACATGCAAAAACTTGTTAAAATCCTAATTTGTAAATATTTCTTCAACACGGAATGCAGGTGTAACATAATTGTCAACCACATATTATTTAAATTTCGTAAGTTTACTTTTTACACTAAATATGATTTAAACTTACATGTTACATACATGAACGAATAAGTAGGGAAGTTTTGATTCATTACTTTTCTTCTTTTCTTTTTAACTTTGCGTGTTCCGAAAAGAATGCTGAATTTTTTTCTTTTGAAAAGCATCAATTTGAGCATTATTGGAAATCGTGTGTACCAAGAACTTTGCATATTATCTTTTGTTGAGAAACCACAAAAACAAGTGTTGCAAAATCGTAAATAAAACAATGAAGTCTAATTAATAAATTGAGAGATTAATGACTATTTGTTGACATTTATAATGATTAATGGCTTTCCATTTAAATAAACATGGAATAAGTAATGCTCTATATCACTTATATCCCTTTTATCGGAAGAAAGTATTATTAGCAATCAGTTTATAACTTTTCTGATGATAAAAATTACTTTTATAGTCACTCATTGAAAAAATACTTTATTTCTATAATCATTGTTATGTAAATAAAACATGATACAGATCAAAGAAATCCGTATTTCTATACCGGTCATAATGTAGCAATGATATGAGTTATTGAAAATAATGTAAAATTAAAACTTAAAGCTATTTTTAGAGCTATAGCTTTCGGCACCGTACATAGCACAAATAGTTGATTGCATAATTAGCATGCATAACATGCATACTGATCATGCATGTATTATAGATTATAAATTTTATTTTATTGAAATTGTTTAGATTTTCATTCATGGTAAACATTTCAGTAGAATCAGTCCAGTAGAATCAGATGATGAATCAGTATGTAATTTTCCAAGACTCTTAAACTTTAAAGAATATGTTTGGTAATATGATGAATTTTGGAAGCTAAATATAGTAGTATGTTTTAAAGATGGTTAATGCATTTTTTTTTCAAAAGATTAAGCAAACTGAAATTAACTTAAAAAATTGATGGAGATTTCTTTCCCATATCCCTTCAAATTTATTTTGTCATCGTAAATCGTTTAAAGTAATTATAAATAAATTTATGTGTTTATAGTTTAAATCATATATTAATAAAATAAAATTCAAGTTTTCAATTATCGATACCTTTTTTTCCTTTCTTTTCAAAGAGCATTTTTGAAGAAATATATAATATATTGACATTTTTAAATAATATGTATAAAATAAATTACACATTAAGTAATATGTATAAAATAATTGTAAATATGCATGTTATTTACGATTATCTTAAAAATTATAACTTTTAGCAAAATAAATTGATATATTTTTGACAAATTATGAATGGAATCATTTAGTTGACACACTTATGATAATTTCGAAATGTAATGTTTTCTGTAGCGATGCGAAATTCCACACATTGAAATTAACAATTTCCTGCTTAAGAATTTAAATTTAAATTTATTGTATAGCAAATATTATGTTAATTATATATATATATATATATAATAGCTTAAATATTCCAAATAATACTTTGCATTGACAAAATTATTAGTGTTTCGAATTATTCGAATTTAGACTTTATTAGTGCTTCGAAGAAATTTTTTATACAAGAAAGAAAATATAAGTTAAGCAGCTTTCTACTTTACAAGGAAGAAAAAATTTATGAAAAAAGTTCATGAACAAAAAATATTCATTAACTATTTAAATACTAAACACTACTTGTAAAATAAGTTTATAAATGTAGTGCTTAATATACAGAATTTTCAGATTTTTACAGCGCTTTCAAATTGACCATTTTCATTAATATTTTATTGTTAAAAGATTTAAAAAAGACAACCATCAGATGAATAAAAAAAATTATAATTTTAATTAATAATAATTATTTTTATTAATTAAACAATTTAAACATAATTAACATAATTTCCATGCTAAACGAATTGAAAAATTCGAAATTATTCTTACTGTTTTAATATTCTTACTCATACTAATTTTATTCAGTTTTTTCCGATGTAATCATAAGTGTTAAAAAAAAGCCAAGTATTTTTTAAATTATCAATTGTTGGTTTAATTTGAGAGAAAGTGTAGACAGTATACATTTTGTAATTATGGTAACAAATTTTAACTATTGATCAAATATTTTTTTCAACATCATTCAGCATTTCAAATCTGTGTCTTTTAATAGGATGATAATTGTACAATCACATAGATTTCTTATAATGATAGTTAGATCAAAAATTTCGAAGACTCCACCATTAGCTTTATCTTAAATACTCAAATAAGTAACGACAGATGCAATTTTCTGACGAAAGTAAAAAACAGATGCATCTGACGTGTCATTAATTGTTTTTCATTCATGGTAAATTAAACAAATATAAGCGGAAGTGTTTAATTAATTTTCATTTAGCATATTGGACATTACTGGAGCAAGCTGCAATTACGTAATGACGTAATTTTTTTCTGTGGAAAAAAAGTGAAGATAACAATTTTTTTACATTTATATGCATCAGTTGAGATGCAGAATGAACAAAGAAACTATTTCAAAGATGTGTGTGGCACAGTTTTCTTTCCGCTTTATGGTCTTGCCCCTACTTACTGACCAAGGTTAACAAAAATGAGTTTTTGTGATGCCTGTATTCTATCATTAGAGCGTCTCCTAGTTCGTTTCTTTGTTTAAATCGTACAATCAAGATAAGTGATTGATAAGTGATACAAAAAATAAGATTGAAAGCCAATAAAAATTTGAATATAAGTGTAAAATGGTTGAAATTATCTTTTAACATAGAAAAAACTTACTGATTAATTATCATGCATATAGAAATCAATAAAGTACTGTAAACCTTTTTACTTCAACTTCGTAAAATTATAGCTTTTATTACATTAAAAAATATTGTTTTTTATTGGGAATTATGTGACATTTATTAAAGATTTAAGTTTTTTATAATTTGCCTAAATTTAAATCTTGTAAAAGTTTCTTAGAATTTTAAGTGAATTGACTCACTGGATTACAGAATGTTTGTTTTCTATGCTATGATTAACATAATTAAATGTAGAAAGATAAATTTTAGGAATGTGGTATTATTATTATCACCTGAATTTTACTAAATTACAGATGTTTAAAACGTTCTATTGTTATAGCAATTTTAAACTATATATTTCCAAAATGCATGTTTACAATTAAAATAATAAAAGCGGACACGGTATTAAATTTCACTATTTAAAAAATGAAAACAACATTTACAAGTAATATATCTTCTTGATAAAATATCAATTACTAAATTATTTTTATTTCAATATACTTGTGATCGGAAAATGTTAAAGATTAGAAAATAGACTTTTGACTAAATACAAAAAATTATATTTGCTTGAATATTTGCTTGTATGACCTTTGATAGATTACTTTTATGAAAAAGAATTAAATGAAACTATCAGAAGGGATTTTTATACTGCGTTTTCTACTAATTTCAAATTTATCTCTTTTACTTCACAAGTGGTAATATTTTCGTTTTCCAAAGTTCTCTTGCTGAAAAAGAAGAGTAAATGAATTCGTAAAATACCTAGAAATTTTATGTTTAGTCTCAAATCAGAGATTCTAAATTTTTTAGAAATTTTAAATCTTTAAATTGCTAATATGCTGAATTTTCTTATTTATGAACAATGGTGAAAACAAAATAACAAGTAAATTATATAACAAGCATTATTTGGAAAGTCTGATTATCTAAAGTGTTATATATATATATATATATATATATATATATATATGTATGTATATAAAATCATTAAAAGGGCATAAAATATTTTGGTAAATTAATTTATATTAAATTGTTTGTAAAGTTGCTGAGCAATTTAATTTTATCCTAGAATGATATTCCTTTGTTATCTATCTAAGAGTATCATTGTCATACTGAGTTTTTTACAGAAAATGTAGTTGTATATTTAACATCATTATTAATGGATTAATGGACACAGAGTATTACATTAATGATTGATGGTAATAAAAAGAATCAGACCAATGACATCAATGATAATGAAAGAGCATTATTTATTTTAAAATAATGCACATGTTTCACTATCTCAAAATAAAGTTGTTCTTTTAAAAAATAAAAAAAAAAAAACATTCGTGTTGATATATTTCTCAAATTACAATGATTAAGTTTCCAACCTTCATTATCATAGAAAATGTAAGACAGCTGTCAAAAATAGCTGTTTAGTTTTTTTGATTCTTCTGAAACAATGAAACCATGGAAAAAAATTTCTTTTGCTATTTTTCTCAATGACAGCATATTACATAGATCATTCTAGATTTACATTATAAACCAGTGTAAGATCTATTCAAGTTGATATTGAAATAGAAGCATTTGAAGAGTAATAAATAGAAGTCTGTGTATTAATACAGATTAATAGTTGTACAATGGGCTATTAAAATTGATTTAGAAGGAATTTAGAATTAGTCAAATTAAAGGGATAAATTTATACATTATCTGATCAAATGTATATCTTTACATCAGAGCTTTTCTTCAGGATTTAAGCTCTGGCATACAAAATGAAGATCAAAAACTTAAATTCATTTCTTCATATGGTGTGAATTTAATATCTAATAAGTTATTAACGTACTGTTTAGTTGCACAATTTTTTCTTTCATGAGGATAAGTAAATTAAACATAAGCTTCAAATCTTCTTTGACAAACCACAACTAGGAGATATCGTCGGTAATTTCGATTTTGAGAGACTTATTTAAGTGTTCTACTAATTGTTTACCATCTGCAAAGTAGTGATTTTAGTGGCCGGTGTTACGTAATCAAGTCTCACAGAGATTTATTTCAACACATATGAAATGAATTTTATTTCAGTGCAGTTATTTGGTTTTCTATATTAAAAATTTACTCCTTCCTTTTGTTTGAAAATGTTTAATGTCCTTTTCTTAATTTAAAAATATAACAAAGGTTTAATTCTAAAATAAGCTTCTTTTGAAGTTGAAAATAGATTTATCTGTAGTTGGTATAGTTCATTTCGAATGTCTACTATATTGCTCGTATCTAAAACTATTTATATTACTTTTAATATATGGTCATCTTCAAGTGGCGTTATCAAAAAGAGTATAAAAAACGATTGCATAATGATATACTCAAAGTGTGCTTTATAGTTACAATTTTTATGTTTGGAAGATAATTTGTCATTCTAAATTAATTATTTTGTAAATGTAAAGGATCTGATAGTAAATGTGACGAGCCATTACAAAGATCATGTATGTCTTTTTAATGGTATGAATTAGAAGGATTAAGATTATTATTTAATATTATCTCTTGCCACGTCACACATTAAATCCTTAAACATATTATTTAACCATTTGTAGACAATATTAACATTTCCACAATGTAACATTTTCACCTATCGAGTTTAATCAAATTCTGTTATACATTTAAAAAAAAGTCTTTTAAAATATTTATCTACAATATTAAAATAAACTGGCTTATGTATTATAATCAATTTTTGAATTTAAATCATTAATAATTAATAAAAAATATGAAACAAAAATTGAAAAATTATTTTAAGTTTCAACAATTACAGCGTACATTGTAATTGTTAGTTGTTTTAAAAATTCAAAATTTTTGAAAATAATACATAAATAGTATCAGTAATTTTGATAACAACAAGATATTTTTAAGAAGCATTTATAACAACAAAGTATTTTAACTTTTCAAATATTTAAGAAATTGAATCTATTAACCCCTTAACCGGCTATCCCGAGTTAAGTCGGGCAAAAATTTCTGTGCGTTTACCGGCTATCCCGAGCCCCTTGGTAGGGGCAACTGGCTTCACTGCAATGCTTCAAGTTCAACCCCCAGAATTGACGGATTGCCGTGAAATCGCAATTTGGGAACTCACTTACTGAATGGTTACGGTTGATTTAACTAATGCTAGTGTAAATCGAATGAGCTGAGAGAATTTTCAGAATCCTCTGCTTCAATTTTTCAACAGCTTTATTATTACGTTTTATTTTTCTATATTTATTCTCATTTAGATTTTTATAGTTAGGAAATAAGAAATTAGAAAATTATTATTAAAATTAGACTCGTTAAATAAGTAATACATTAAATGTTTATTTTTTATTTTTTAACTTTATAAGCGAATTTAGCATTGCAAACAATTCTGTAATGGATTTTTACATAGTTCTTATATATTTAAATTTTATTAAAATTAGATTATATATTTTGTTCTGTGAATACTTAATTCTTGTGATCTTTCAGGTTTTTATTAATTTCCCATTATACCTAATTTTAATTCGAAAATTGAATAATTTGTTGGTAGAATTATCATTAAATGCTTATATATTTTCAAAAATGATTGAAAAAAATGGAAAATTTTTATCTTAAACTTCGTTTTTAAAAATAGTTTTTTATGTAAATAAAACAATAAAGATTACATCACTTTTTGTTGAATGTTAAAACATAGCATTGAAAAATTAATTATCCTCTCATACTTGATTTTAAAGTGATTAATATCTTTAAATTTTTCTTCATAATGAAATCATTTTCATAGAAAAATAATATTTATGAAATTATTTCATAATATACATATACACTTATAAAAAAATAGATATAAGGTATTGGCATGAATTATACATTAACTGAAGACATTTACAAATATTATAAATGAAGATATTTGCAAATTCATGTTTTAATTGTACTTTCAAAGTTTATTATTTATTATAGTTATAACAAACAATTAAAAATATGGAAATAAGACGAGAATTATAAAACAGTAAAAATATAAATCTTAACATTATGAAATAAATTTTATTTTTACATCGTAACATCTCGTTAATATTTTTTGTTTGAAATCAAATATTCAGATTTAAAAAGTAAGGTTTTAAAGCAATATTAATTTCCAAAATGTACAGAATTTTCACCATTTTTTAGGTGATTCAATATTTTTTCTTCTATTATCACTAATATTTCTTCTGTGAAATGAAGATAACTTGTAAACTATCAGTCAAATTATAAAATTATTTAGACACCATATTTTAGAACATAAATTTAGATAAAACATTTTTTTTTACCGATTTATTGTTTATCTGCAGAATTTTTGATAGTATATAAAATCTTTAAAATAAATCATGTGCGTTATATTTTTAGGCACTTTCTTTTAATCTTTCTTTAAATTTACCGCTTTTAATCATTTTCATTTTAAAGCACTTATTGTCAATGAAGAGAAAATATTTAATGTAGAACTAATATGAATACGTGAAAAAATGTGATATTGATATATTCTATATTAAATATTTACTTATTAGAATACTATTGTAAATAAAAATATTAAAGATTCCCCGTTTATATTTTTGCTTTTTTCTCCTTTGAAAAACACATTTTCATGAGAGACAAACTGTTTTTAATATTTGTGCAAAACAATTCAAGAAATATTAAAAGATATAATACAGAAAAATATATACAACATGGATTCTCGTACGGAAAGATATTTTTATATAATTAGAAATATAAATTATTTGGTACTAGGAATTAAATATGAAAAATTTACAGTCACAAAATTTCTTACCACATGTTCAACTGAAGTCAATACTCTGAAGTCTATTATTATGCAATTTAGTTAGCATTTTATTTTTTTTAAATTATTAAAAATATACAATTTTGTCTATATATTTCAATTTGTATGTATTAAAGAACAACAGAACCATTTCTTTTAATGATTTTGAAAATTATTTCATGATTTTAGAAATATAGTGTTGATTTTGAAAAGTATCTGCAATGAGTAAAAGCTAATAATAATTAGACAATAAACTAACTAGTTATTACAGCTATTTAAAATCATGACAAGTATAACTATCGGGACACTACAAAAATAGTTTTTTTTTTACTTTATTTAAAATAAATTAAATAAATTAGATTTCCTATATAATAAAGTTTTCAAAATAGTTTAATAAAATTCATATTTAATGTAATAAATTATTATAACAGAGACATGTCGAAATTTTTGAGCAGAACGTACAAAAGTAAACTACTAGCACTTGTGGTTACTTCATCTGACAGCGATTGATGGACTTCCTGGGTATTAGTCATTAAAATTCGATTATTGTGAGGTGGTCTAGGGTAAAGCGGAAATACGCCCCATCAAGAATTAGAGACTTTTGTATTCTTGACAAGCTCTTAAGGGGGAAAAACTTGCTTTGCAGTGAAAGCCAAAACTATGTTGCCACCACGAAGCAAAAACGAAGCACTTTCTTCACCGAACCCCAGACGGTTAAGGGGTTAAAATCCATAATGTAGTTCCATTTGACTAAAGCTTAATTCCGTTTAAACTATAAACGTATTTTAAATAACAACATTTCAAATTCAGTTATTATTATAACACAACTTTTATAAATTTACAACTTATATTTAGTTGAATGAAAACTGATATGTATGATAAGATATAACATTGAGGTAAATTTGAGGTATAAATTCCACATCAAGAATAAATATAAATTAAAAACTTTAGTTGATATACTGGTCACAAAAATTAATTTCGACGCCACTATAATCAAATTAAAATTGTATACATGCGATTATAGTAAAATAAATTATCTAATTAAGTCTTGAAGTTTAATAAAGACAAACGCAAGGAATAATTTTATTTGAAATTGATTACATACACAAACATGTAGGAGAACTAAATTAAGTTTCAAAATAGTTTCTTAAATTAAGATTAACGGTAAAACTTAGAACTAATGTTAGCTTGCCAGAGAAGAATTTTAATTGGTTTTTTTAACGTAAGGCAAACATTATTCGAGCATAAAATAATATTATTTTCTAAGAAAATAACTTTTGAGAACTGCTACATGAAAGGCAATCTAATTTCCAATGCAAATATTTTATAAAATTAAGAAAGTTACTTCAAAAATTCTACGATACGAATAAAATGCATATAGAATTGCTATGTGTATAAAGAATAATGCAATAAATTCAACAATTTGACATAAATAAATTTAGGATAATATTTATTTGGTGGAATTTTCTTAAAT
>JAPDSC010022013.1:44855-56294 GCA_026290005.1 Latrodectus geometricus | reverse complement strand
GTTTTCAATGGAAATGGTAAAATATTTTATTTTATAAACATATATTTCTTTTCAAGTGGAGTTGAACATATAATCTTATTGCCAGTATATAATACTTATGATTATGTTATAGAATTATGTTTGGCTATGGGAATTTTACTTATGTAAAAGTATAAATTATTACAAAATAATAATAATTTTTGCAAGGTAATAAAAAATTATCACAAAATACACAAAATAATTATAAATTTTCGCATAATGATAAAAAATATGAATGATAAGAACACAGTTACAGTTGATAAAAACAGTTTATTTTTTAATTATTATCTACTAGTACATTTCTTACAAATTTGGGATTCGAAAATTATAAAAAATACTTTTATTTTTCAGCTACTTTACATCATCCGATTTGAATACATAAAATGTCATTCATCATTAATTATTTCATTATGATATTAGCAACAGAAACGTGTCTACGCTTACTAATCTGCAAATGTACATTTAAATACTCTTTCTATGAAAGAGTATTATTTATTTTTAGATAAAGAGTCCACAAACATATAGTATCAAGCTAAGATTTTATCTAAATAAAATTTGCAAAAACGTTTTTTAGACATATATTTAACAAATTCCTTTGTATTTTTGAGGTTACTTTAGTTCAATAGTTGGTTAAAATCAACAATATACAATTATTTGTTGACAATAGTTATGCATTGTAGACGAGATAATGATAATATTCGATTAAAATAATTGCATTGCAAAATATACAAGCTTATTTGTTAAATATATTTAAAAAATATTTATTTAAGTTTATTTTAATTCAAATTTTACAAATTAATTTTGAAATTTAAGAAGAAAATTGAACTAAGAATTCTTTGAGTATTGATTCATTCATTCATGGCCCAGTTATTTATTTTTTATTAAACTAATTTTAAAACCGAGGTGAAAATAGAAAAGTTTAGTTTGTAATGTGACTGAATAATGGAAACCTAATTAAGAGATAAGTAAATAGTTTTTATTTTGTAGAAAATATATGATTTCATAACAAATAATTGCTTTTATTTATTGATAACTCACCTTTCACTGGAAAATAATTATTACTTTAAAATACTAGTTAAGAATTTGAGGTATTTAGTCTAATTGAACATTTGAAAACAGTTTTGTTAATTTTTTATCCATTCTAAATCTTAGGGAGGAATTGGAAAATGATATGTCTGGATTTCTGTACTTTAGGTAATGAATTTCTACATATTTTGCAATAAATTCATATTTCATGCATTTTTTTAAAATTCATCAAAAATTTTATGACTGTATGAGTTGTTATAATTCTTTACAAATACTTATGAAAAATCCATAACAAAAACTGAAACATCGTAATATACTTTGCAAACTGGGACTAATATTAAAGTTAAAATTAGCACATTGTGTAACGAAGAGTAAGGATCGAATTCGTCATCCTATTTGGCCGTTGTCAAATTGATCCTCATTGTAGAAGATGATTGTAGAACTAGCGAAACCTACTCAGCCATGTAAGCTAATGAATACATTTTTGTGAATAATATAATCAAGTACAAAGCGATCAATTCTAAGGAAATAGAACTAAATGCATGCTTGAAATGCTTATGTATTTAATAAAATAAAACATTTACTGTCATTAGAAAAACTTTTCCTTTTCATTTTCCATTGAATTTAATAAAAATACATTTGCCAAACAATGAATGTTGGGGATAAACAGACAAGTTATTATCTATCGAAATGCAGAAAGCACTGCCTTAGCATATAATTTTTTAAATGACTCAAGATGCATCCTTTGGAATTTTAGATACATCATTGTCTTGATCTATATATATCATCAACATTAGATCCTCATGGAATGATATCTGGTCAATCAGGATCTAATGTTGATGATATATATAGATCAAGACAATGATGTATGGAATGATATCTGGTCAATGCATGATGATCTAATATTGATAATATATAGTCATAATTGATATTAGATCTTCATGGATTGCCTAGAAAATTATTGAGGCCATCCAGATGTTTGCGTGTCACTTTGTAAATTTTTATTTTACTTTTATAAAAATTTTACATATTTATTATTACTTTACACAAATTTTTATTTTATTACACTTTATTTGATTTATTTTAAGTAGAACAGCAAAATGTCATAGCAAATATTTTAGGAATCGAGACTCTTTTACCAATAAAAAGATATGCCTGGAATAAAGAGTTAAATTGACCTAATAAAATGGGAGGATACTTAAGTCCTAATATAAAAGAAATGTAAATTGCTATTGGTCACAATATGAAAACTGCAAATTGGGAGTCAAAATGCGTATCATACTACATTCATGATAACACTTCAGACTGTTGTTAAGATGAAGCTGTGGAATGATTGCTCATAATGTGCGTTTTTCACAATGCCAAACACTTATGCAACACAAAAAACACTTAAATATATTCTGAAGAAGGCTTGTCTGAAACATTTAATCAAATCATGATTATGTTGACATTACATTGTTTTGGAAACACTACCGAATTATTAATGTCGATATTTTATGTTTTTCAAACAGCATCATTTCTTGATATAAACTTCTAATATATGCGATCCTTTAAGCCAATTCAGATAATATCCTTGTCTTCTCGACTTTCAGTTGCGTGCGACAATCGAAATATTTTTATTATTGTATTTGTGAAAGGCAATCCTGATGCTGGAAATGGAGCCTATTAAGTTGCTGCAGCAGATTCTTAGATAAGAAATTGCATTTGATCAATTAGTTTGATTGTAATCTGAAACCATTAAAGTCGCTTTATTAATATGCCTCAAATATTGCCCTTTGAAGCAAAATCTGATAATTTAGATGACTATTGAAAGACATTAAATTCTTTTAAATTGTATCGTGAAAATGCTTTGTGTTATTGGTGAGAGATAAGCAACATGATAACTGAGATTACAGGCAAAGTGTCCTTAACATATTCTCAGAGTATCTTTCCTGCACCATTAAATCGTATCAAGTGAGGTCACTATAAAGTTTATCACAGTAGATGAAACGTCAGTACGCCGCTCGTTAGAAAATATTCGATTGCATCTTTGAGCTTACTAGTTTCACACATGTTCGTTGTGGTTATCAACATTGAAAGTAAACTGGTATTAACGCTGAAGATATCTTTCCTTGATTCAGAAATATCCTTACTTGTCCGAGGACTACACCAATACACTTGACACAATTATTAGACTATTGATAAATCCTTAATGAAGGGAATCATTTGATTTGAGTCACGAAAATATCAATGGATCATTTGCCATTATGTCATTATATTTTTGCGAACTGGAAGTTTCGTAGAATGGATCATAGCTATATTATTCCTGTAGACATTGCTTTACTTCTAATCGTTTGATTCCCATGTACAAATGTTGGTCGATGTCACCTTAAATAATGAAATAGTAAATTGTTTTTTTTTTAACCTTCTTACCAAAAAAACGCTATTAATATATTCTCATTCAAAGCTATTTCATACATTTAAATTTGTCAACTATTCTAAGTGACATCGATTGTTAAAGTTCTTTTTCTTCTCAAAAATACCCTGTATAACAAAGGTGGTAAGAGCATTAATTAACATTTTGGTTTAATTTAACATGAATTTAACATTCTGGTCTTCAATTTAACAATTAAACCATAGAATATTTCCTATTTAAAGCATGGTGTTTGAAGTGGTTCGTATTCTCCTTTCATTCATTCCATGACAACAAATCTTTAAATTTTTGAAAAATACAAAATAAAATTAAGTCAGGTTACATACAACATATATATAGTGCTTATAACATGTATAGGAACTATGATTTTCTGGTCTCACATATCAACAATTGAAAAAAAATTATTGTGTGAAAAAGCAAATGAAATAAACAAAAAAAAATAATAAAAAAAATGTGTATCTCCATTTAATCTTAAATGCACGAATTGCATTATAATTACGCAAAACACTGCTTTTTTTAAACCTATGAAGAAAAATTCAATATAATCATTCAAACCTTCTTTAAGAAATGTGATTCATGTTTTCTTATTTCACATTGATTATTTCTGTAACAAACCTGTAATATAAATAAATGTTTTAAGTTACTTATAATTTGATTGTATAGTTTTCAATATGTTTTATCGAGAATATTAATTGGAATAAATGAGCTGTAAAATCTTGAGTGACAAATGTAGAATGAAACATTCATCGTTGTTTGCTTGAATAAGGAAACATATTTAATATTCTTGAAGAGAATGAGAGAAGGGAGTTATAATGATCTAAATAAATAAATTATCAATAGCCATCAACTCTATCTTGTTAATATTTTCTATTAAGTAATTCTATTATATGATTGTTATTTACAAATAAGGGATAGGTCGAATAATGTAATCATAAGAAGCGAAGCTAATACAAATTGAAATGTAATTGAAAAATAAATGATTTCTTGTTTTAAACAATTGCGTATCAAAATCTGTAAATAAGAATTCATTATAATATTATAAGCATGAATTTCTTTTTAAAAGATATTTATTAATGGATATACATTTATTTTTTTATATTTTCTTTAGCTTGTTTTTATATTTAAGTAAGGCAATCAATTTATATTTGGTTTAGCATTTTTTATTTCATATTCTTTGTAAAATTATTATTAAATAATTTTCAATAATTTCCTAAATTTTCTTTTTAAGAAAGATAAGAAAAAAATTATTTTTAAAATTATTTACTTTTATACATTTATGGTTCTGCAAAATCAAAGATTATTTCTTTCTGTCCAACTAGCATTGCATTTCAGTGCCGCCATCTATTGCTCGATTTGTTAACTTTTCTGTTAGTTCAGGCTATGATTCACAATTTCACTTTATCCGTAAAGTTATTTTTCTTTATTTACATATTAATTGTTTACTTCCAAAATACTCATTGTTATTCATTGCAAAGTAAACGTGTAGAGTAAGTGAGTTTACAATTTTTTATTTTCTTTAATAAAAAAATTTTGTGAGAAAAGTCTTCCTCCCATCAAACGTGCCATGTTTTTCTTAAAAGATTTTATTAAAAAATGGCTTTTATGTTTCTTATAAGGTAGTTTTTACGAAGTTCCACATATATCATAATTAATATAATAACTTTAGTAAATATCATAAAAAGATTTTGTAGTAAGCAAACGCATGTATAAATAATAATGATCTTACATTATATTCATTGATCCATATTGATTTGTAATTTGTCTATTTTGTTGACAACAATGAAATGCTGATTATGCAAAATAGTGTACTTTAAAAGAAAAAAAAGTTATTGGTTAGGAAATGAAAAAATGACAATTAATATAACATAATATCAGTGATAAAAATTTAAATCAAAATAAATAAAAAGTGTTTCTATTTATTTTTGCTTCAAATAAAAACTACAAATTTTAGCAGACTCAGAAATATACCAGAAATTTTGGATTGTTGTATACTAATTTTTTTTTATGTCTATTGCAATAATTTGGTAACAACAAAGTTTACCTACCTCAACATTATCAAAAAAATATGTAATTGTATAACATATTTTGTGACGAGAGTTTTTTTTTTTTTTTTTTTTAAAGACTTTTGAAAAAACATTGTTGTTTTTATTAAAATAAAAAAATGCAGCTTATAATCCCATTCAAATGATATCAGAAAGGACTAAAAATTGATTTAATCATAAAAGCACAACAGAAAAGAATGCGTATTAGCTTTTGGAATAAACTTCTTGAATTCTTAGAAATTTTTATTATTTTATTGTTTAATATTACGCTACGAAAGTTCATAATTATTTCTAAATAATATCCTTTTATTTTTTTAAAAAAATATATAACAATAGTTTTTTAATGATTACAGAATATAATATTTTAAAAATGTAATTAATTTTTTTGACATTTTGTGATTTAAATGTTTAATTCAATATGTTTTCTTTATACTCGTGTAATATTTAAGAAAAAATCTTGCAAACTTCACCTATTTTATTGCAATTATCATACCAAAATAATTAGTTTCACATTGTTATAATCACGTAGAGACCTATCACAGACCAACATTTTTCACTGAATCATTATTTTTCTATTTTTTTCTCAAATTATGTATATTTTTTTTTCAATCGAACAAACATTTCCCTTGTTTAAACTTTTCCGTGTGTGATATTCATTTTAATAAGTTTTTCTTCTGTTGTGAAACTACTTCCTTCGGCTTTAATTACTCCTCGAGAAGAAGCTTTGGAACTCATTCGAGATCTGAAACTGGATCTGTTATATAACTTCGTTTCAATGAGCTGATTTGTGTTTTTATTTTCTCCTTGGCTTGTTTTCCTCGTTGGCTTACACTACTTCTTTATCTAGATGTCACAGTTTGTGACAGCTCGATAGAGTCCTTAGAGAAGTAGAGCAACGCCTGATTATACTGATTTATACTGCTAAAAGCCTTTCTTGGTATATTGAAAGGTGCGATTGTTACCTTCCCTGCATTGGCATTTTCATCATTGGGCTGGTTGCTTCATATTTTGAATATTGTAAAAGGTGATTAGTTCAAGAGTAGAAAAATCAAATGTATCATTTGGGAGGGAGGTCTTAATTTAACCTTGCTTAGGAAATAAAATTTGAAATTGAAATTCGTTTCTGCAATTTATTTTGCATTTAATAGCTTTTTAATAGGTAGCACCTGGCTTGGTCATAACAAGACACCCAAAGCACTGAAGGAAATGTCCTCTATTTGATTAAATTTCGCTGTGTATTATGAAATGATATGGTCTTAAAATGCATTTTATCACTTTTGATTTCTTAAACCTCTCATTATTTAAGCCTTTATGACAAATCATTAATTCTAAGAGATTAATCAAAAACATTTATTTTATATTTCATTGCAATTTCATATATCTTTTTTTTTTTTTTTACAGTAAGCTGACCCAGTTTTTTTTTAATATGAACTCAAAAAAGATAATGCAGCCCAGTTAGATGCATTATAATAATTTAATTTAATTATGAATATTATCATTTTAATTGATTATTATAATATGATTATTACTGAAATTTATCACTATAAAATAGTAATCAAAATCAAAAAAGAATTTTTAAACCCATTTTGATTAAATACACGAATATTCAGACTGTGTGATCACTTTTTTAAGTTATTTTAATGAAATATATCCAAGTGATTGCTTATTACACATCGTAATTGCAAATAGGCACAAATTATGAGATTGGCATCAGATTTGAAAAATTCCTGTTATATGCCACACTGATGAAAACATTGGACTCTAGCATTTTAACTAAAACCGCAATCAGCATGATGGTCTTTCACTCAGCCGGGATCAATTCATAATTACATGTACAGACTGAGCGATATTTTTTTTAATTTTCGACCTCTTACTCGTATAAATGTATACACTTAGTATGTATCCATCTACGTGACTTACTGCAAGTATGCAATAATGATTAAGCTAAATTAATTATAGTTTTGAAATTTCGAGACATTTTTTTTTACATCTAAAGTGAGCAAGACACAATTTATTGGATTATATAATAAGACAATTAAGATAATACCTTTCGAGGGCAAAGTATTTATTGAGTTGAAGCCTTATTATTTTCTCTGACTGAAATGTTGACACAATTCTTTAGCAGAATAACACCTGCTCGTTGTGGCACTGCACGGGTCGAAAGTCCATGGCATGTTATAAACTTTTTCGCCTACTCGTGATTTTCATGATATCGTCTCTCGTGTTTCGAGGCATAAAATGAAACACAAGCAATAACAAATCTTCCGATTAAACTTGTTATTATTTGGGTTTGGTCATCCGTGCTTGAAACATTCATTAATAATAAAAATTAATCTAACTTGCCTCTTGTAAATCAACTGTCTGAAATCATGAACATGAAGCATAGTTTCATTTATTGAAGGAAAAGTACTAATAACGATCTTCTATTCCAAATTTTATTAAAATTGTATAAATATGTAAAGTGTAAAGATTTTTCGTGTTTATTATGGAATTAAAAATTGAATGCTTTTTCGGATGAACTACAATTGCAAATCAGGTTATTTTATTCAAGTATTTTTTTTATTCTTTACAAATCTATTAATAACTTATATGTCAGTAGAAAAAAATAAATAAAAAAGAAATTGGACATTTTTATTCCTTTAATCATAAAAATAAAATTTGATATCAATATAATTGAGGAATTACGTAAGTGTTTAAATTTATGACGAAAGCAAATCAACTTCAGAATTTAATTTTGAATTGTATATAATTATAAATTTAATAGCATATTATAAAGTAATTATTTGTAAAATGCAGTTTTAATGATTCAACAAAATATATTGTGAAGAGGGTATAAGCACTGACAAGTATTATGACACGTTTGGAATGTATAAAAACAATTTCATAATTCAAACTAATCTATTTATCAGATTAATAAATTTTTAATAAAACGGAAATTTAATTTTATATTTAATTTAATTGAATTCTATTTTGATTAAATTAAATCCTATAGTTTTTATGTATTTGTTGAAATTTTTCATAAATATATGTTGAAAGAAGAATGTGATATTATGTTGTAAATTGGTTTTATTATTGTGAGATATATATATATATATATATATATAAATATATATATATATAACATGATCTGATTGAACTATTAATATTTCTTTCACTCTTAACATATTTTTTCATTCTTTCAAACAATTAAGGAAAATTGGCATCAATATTTTAACAAACTTGATTTTAATTTATTGCCACTAATGATTGTTTAAAACACACACACATGGCTTTATGCTTATTCATTACACAACAAACTTTAAGCTTAATGTTAGTATTTACATCTAATTTATGTGCATCATTTTCCTTTCAAGTAAGTTTGGTACAGTATCTTAACTACATGCAAATGTTATGAAATTTGTAAATAACAACTATCATTAATTTACAGAAACTTGAAATATGAAATATATTTGAAAATTTACAGAAATTTGAAATCCAATATTTGATCATTTTGTATTTTTTCGCCATTAATAAATAAGAATATTTCGGTATTGAAATTGAGGTTTTAAAAAATCTTTTATGTTTTATGTAATTTAATTACATCAACGAAACACATATTTTGTATATATAACTCTCATATAAAAAATGTGCTGAATATAATTTGTTCAAGAACTTGGTGGATTCATGCGGTTTTCAAATAAATATTAAGTTTCAAACTTTGATATTTAAATAATATAATAGAGAAATGTATATAAATATTAGGAGAATGTTTTTTAATGGAGATAAGAACACCGCAAAACACAAATTTAATAACAGATTCTTAAAGTCATAAAATTTATAAGAAAATTTTAAATTACCAGACACATTTTAAAAGCATAACTTAATGTATGTAATTAAAGAAAATAGTTAATTAAGAAAACAAAAACACTAAAATTAATTCAATGACACAGTTTAAAGGCAGAAAATATAGAATTTTATGATTTATATAAGTGAATACATGTTGAAAATAATATTTTATACAAAAAGTTTTAAAATTAAGAAGAACATTTGAGAACAATTAGCTTATTTGACCAGAATAAAATATAGCGACAATACTTAAAAAGAATTAGCTTATAATATATCTGTTTTATAAACAATTAAATCTACATAACAATTTTTGATATCAATGTTAGTGGCTTGCTTGATAATATAATGCTCTTTTTGTTTACTTTAAAGAAGTGAATCGAAGAATACTAATTTTATCATATTGAGAAACGCACACATACAAATTACAAATAATAATTGTGTGTTTGTCTACGAAGGAAAAATTGTACGGCAAACAAAACAATAAAATTAATATTTTGAAATTATCGAATTATTTAGCTTATAAAGCAGTTTGTACATTATTGCACAATCAAATGAGGAATATACGGAAATTAGAAATAAATGGCAACCCTGCGAAATGTTTTGGTGTACTTGGACTATGGATTTCGCTCCTCATTTCAATATTTAAATTTTAAGTAACTTGCTTTCTACATGGTATTTATTTAGACTAATGGAGTAATGACTTTTACATTAATAACAAAGAAAGAAAAATTATCTTGACAATTAATATTCCCTTAGTAAGGGATTAAATAAAAAAAGAATAATGGACGAAGAATCGCTTTAATTTGTTTAATGGAATTAGAACCATTGCTTTCAATATTAATAATATCAGTATTAATCAATGTTGATCATTTTTACAGTTTGAAACTCATGCGTGTTTCTTCAGATATTTCCTAAAATACGTCTGTCAGTAGACTATGTTATGTAAGCTTTGTGGTGACATTAATTTTAGTTAATTTAGGAATCGCACACAAAATGATTAATATGTTTTTACTAAATTTAATGTTTATAGAGAGGTTGAGCAACAAACTGAATATGATCTAATTAAAATTGTATATGTAACCTATTCCATTAATCAGAATTATATAATGGTGGTAATAATGATATGATGATAATGTAGATACACGAGTTAAAACTAAAAGCATTAGATTCGATTGAAAGTTATAATTTTCATGCAGAACTAGACACTTATTTGAATAAAAATAAAAATTCGTGGAGTAAAAAAAATTAGTAACTAAATAAATTTCTTTCATTTAAAAAAAACTATTGCTAGACAAAAACTTTACTGGATATTTTTTTAGAAACATACTGTGAAATTAACCCTTATGGTAAATAATCTCTCGTAAAATTTTTATTTATAAATGCAATTTGAATTAAAGTGCAAGTTTACAAAGCAAATGATGAAATGTCGATACTGCTATAAATTTTTTATTTAATTAATTCTTATTAATTTTCGCAAGATAATCATTTTCTTTAGTTAAATATGTAATTAAAATAAATAAATTTGTAATTAAAATTTTTATCGATTAAAATAAGTTAAATTTATGTTACAGAATAATAATAATATCATTTTAGAATTTTGTGTGCAATAATATTTAAAAAAATATTAATACTAGATACATAAGGCAGCACATTAGATACGCTATATTAAAATATTTAATTTACAAAATTATTTAAGTAACTTTAGAAGAAATAATAAAACAAAAATTAAACTAGTTAAAAGCTTATGCGAGGTGCATCTAATTAACATGATTTTGAGAAAAATACTTTCTTGTTATCTTTTTCTTCTTTGATGTGTTATTTTAACTAATTAAAAATTAATATATACCGTATTTTGTTATCTTTTTATAAGACTGCAACTTATTTAAATTCAAAGTTGGTCTAAACTAGTTTGTTTATCTAAGTTAATTAAGCATTAGGCTTACCATACGGTAAGCCTAATGCGTAAGGTTATTGAGTACTTTCAATTAATATTATCAACAACCATGCTTTTCATTTTATAATTCCTCTTTTAGAAAAACGTTTCTTCAAATATAGACATTACACACATTATAAATATATATATATATATATATATATATATATATATATATATAT